>JADLIF010001498.1:0-66163 GCA_016648015.1 Steinernema khuongi | reverse complement strand
TTTTCACGTCCGCATGGACAAAATACAGTTGCGGAAAAGATGAACACACAGCCCACTGTTTGCTATATCTATCAAATGAACATTTTGATTGTGTTTCTGCACTCTGATCAGATGCTTATTGTTGTACAACAACCGGATTGTTAGAGTTGAGCTTCATTGTTGAATTGTTGAGTTAAAGTGATTAAAGTCATATAAACTGAGTTGATCATCCTAAGTGGATTAAGTCTAAGTGGATCACGTGTGGTTCTGAGCGGAGCACCCTCCGCGAATTGGATTGAGTCTCATCTGGTCAGAACTTCTGAAAAATCCTAATCCACACGAAGTGTGGTCCCGAGCGGAAGAGCCTGGAGAAGTTTGCGTTTACAAACGTGGCGTCACCTTCAGTCACTCCACCCATGAACCCTCTGGCAATCTCAAAGGGATAAAGTCGGTTGGGTGGATGCCTTCGTGAAGTAGTCTCCGATCTGCGCCGCTTGTCTGAAGCCCATCTCCTTGACCGTGATCTGCTGATCGCTGCCATCACCCAAGCTTACGGTATTCTGTGCTACGGCACCTTCAGCAGCGCCTGCTTGGTACTCGATACTAAACGTCTTCCCACTAAACGGCACCCTAAAGAGGGAACTTTCAGTGTCGAAGACGACGGACAACTGTGCTCCTGTTCCTGGCCTACCACAACGCGGAGAAGTCACGGTCCCGATGATAGCCCGAGTGGATACTCGTGTCTTGTTTTTCCGTCATGTCATTACCGTGCTCCGTGACTGCGCTGTAGCCAGTTTACATAATACTTTGATCTACTTCAGGATGGCAGCTCCTTACCGAGAGGATCCCGCACCTCGACGAGCGGGACAGGGCTCTGAAGCCCCTAAACTTACAGCGCCCCAAAGAAGCCAAGAACCCACCAAGCATCTCTTCGTCGGTAATTTACCGTATGGTTTCACTCCAGGTATTCATAGCTTATGTGCTTAACTCGTATCATGGAATATTTGCAGCCGAAATAAAGCACTACTTCGCCAAATTTGGAGAAGTCGAGTCAGTCCGGCTGCCCCGAAGCACCACCGGGGGGAATCGCGGCTTTGGCTTCGTCACCTTCACTAATGTGAAGTCAGCTGAAGACGCATTCAAAGAAGGAAGGCATGAAATTGGAGGAAGGCCTGTTAAGGTAAGGTCTTTATTCACTGTGGCCTTGTCCATCCTGGCAGTCATGGATTGGCGGCCTTGAGGCTTTAGCTCTGTTGAATTAAACAAGTTATTGGTTTTTAGATCTCCTTCAGTGGGCCCCAAGCACCCAGAGAAAAGGTTCCTGACCGCCCAGTGACCTATTGTGTCACCTCCCTGCGGTCCTCTACTACCGGCGGTATGCCTCTTGCCATCGCATAGTTTATCCATATGTCCTCATTACAGCCACACTTCAAGAACATTTCAACCGCTTTGGCGACATCACAGAGGCACACGTCGTCTACGAGGATTCCTCCATGGGTATCAAGTCCCGCCGATTGGGATATGTAACGATTGAGGACCCTCAAGTGGCGGAACAGGTGCGTGGGAACAGAAAGAAGCACGTGATCGACGGAATAGTGGTTCAGGTAAGTCTCCTTCCATGTTCTCCTTGACTGTTCTTTAGCTCGCTGTGTACGATCACAAGAAGGACGAGGAGAGATGCGCTGCGCGACTGAACCGCCTGCAGAGGAACGGCGGCCATAGGATGCGCGACAGGAACGGGAATTTCCGAGGCGGAAACCCCGGAGGAGAAGACAAGAAGCAGTTTGTCGACCGGGATAAGATCAACGAGAGGTTGAATCGTATGGAGGAACTCGCATTGTTCGTCTCCAGGACGGGGCGAGGAGGGTATCATTCTTACTAGGGTTGTTTGGCTCAGCTGTCCTTTTTTGTCATGCTGTTAAAGTTATCTCCCGTCTGTGCAGAGTTCTTCTTCTAGGAGGAAGTTGTCTCCTCTCTTTGCTCTGACCTGTTCCATGGCTATGGACCTGATTAAATCGGTGACATGCTCAGTGTCGCAGTTGCAAGCTCGAGAAGTGGGTCTTCAATGCTACTTTAAGATTTATTTATTTAGGGCCAAGTTCGGGGTGCCAGATAAGGAAGATGAATTGGCGCGTGGTCGTGGTGCGAGGTACAGTGGTGCATCTCAAACTTGGGTTTTTTTTGGGTTCTTAAGCCGACTTTGACGCAGCCAGCATTGGGTATTGCTGAGGGGCTTGCAGGGGATGATGGGGACTTAGGAATGCTTTCAAAAGTAAGCGTTCCCAGAAGTCATCTCAAGTCGTAGGAGGCTTGAGTTGGTTTAACTGAAAAGAAGAGCGGAAGGGTGAGGAGGGGACAGAGGGGACTTACAGAAGTAGCTCGATGGGGTCTCGAGGGGTTAATGGGCGAGAGACCTAAGTGTCCATAGCCAGGGGGAGTATATTTTCTGACCAGGGTCGGTTTTGTCGCAGACTCTGTCCTTGGCTGTGTAAGGAATATAGTCAAGAATATCTACTAGGCCACTGTTGCTGGTTCTTCACGTCTTGTGAGCTCCTGCTGCAATACGTTGTCAACATGACCGTGGTTTGGTGTCTCCATGGAAAGTTCAGGCGGGTTGTGTCTTCCGATGGCCTTGGCAAGACACGGCTTGATGTTCTGCTGTTGTGCACCGCTAATCCTTATGGACATGGATGTCCATAAGGAGCCGCAATGGATGCGTGTCCAGCCGGAAAGATCACTGGTCCTGCCTCAGGATCCGTCCTCCGGGCTACTTGAACGCGGTGAAGTTCTGAAAGTGAGAATTGTAGCAAGGAAGTGCACATAGGCCACGTACCAGCGATAAGCATGCCGGTATTCAGAAGCGTTTAGATGCTTTGTACTGCACCCTGCAGCACCTCCATGATGTCGGTGATCCTGATCGAGGGTTATCGCTCGCTCTCAGGCTCTTCTGCTGGTAGAAGGCCACTTCTTGTGACATTGACATTCGTTTCGTTCCAGGAATTAGAAGTTCAAACAGCGAAACGTGGTGTTTCAGGAGCTCTGAGAGGACTGCAGAGACTTTTGTTCCATTTGTTGAGCCTAAAAAAGAGGGTCAGAACGGATCATGTGTGAGAACAAACTAACTGCAAGGCTCTGGATACGCTCCGCGACAGCACAGTGTATACAAGACGTGCGATGACGATTCATAGTAGCCTTCCACGGCTTTAAACGTGTACTTCAGCTCTTGACAGGTGTGTCCGCCACTGTGTTCTTAAAACACGCACAGCGTTCCACTTTGGCCATCAGGTTATCCGATTAATCAATTGTGGTGATGTGACATTCCAGGAGTTGAAAGTTGGAGCACGAATATCCAGCCACATTCAAGGAGTATACGGTGTTGGGCACCTTGCTGTCCTTTAGATTCAGAGTGCAGTACTTCAGCTTTCAGGACCTCCATGATGTCGCTGTTGTGATCCTGATCGAAGGTTCTCGCTTACTCCTCTCGCTTACTCACGGCTGGTAGAAGGCCACTTCTTATGACGGCGGAACGGTCATCTTAGGTTGGGCCCGATCTGTTGTGGAGTTGCATGGAAGATTGGAGCTATAAAGCGTAATGGGAGTCAGATTGGTGTCCTGAAACCACTACTTAACACCGAAGTTGCTGGTCTCCTTACCATCTTGACAGTGACAAGAGGCATCTCAGGTCCCCTTGGGCACCAGCAGGCACTTCGAAGCGTTCTTCGTTGTGTCAGCTAGAGGCGCTTCAAGGCGCCCGCAGTGGGATGGGACGGTTTTTGGTTCGAGTTGTTTTAACTGAAAAGAAGAGCGGAAGGGGTGAAGAAGGGACAAAAGTAACTTGCTTAAGGTTGCAGTGCCGAGGTGCCGAGGGGTTGATGGTCGGAATACCCTGGGAAGGACGGAAATGTAGCCAAGGCGATGCAAGCAGTGTTCACGCCGATCGCGGTGCGTAGGTTTAAGATAATCCACGGGGTCATGCAAGAACACAACTTTCATGGCGCTCTGTGTAGCATAAGCTGCCACATCTTCGGCTTGGAACGATGTTCCGTGTTTTTACTGGAAAGATGAGCAGAGGGGGTAAGAAAAAGCCGCGGGCACTTACCAAAGGTTGAAGAAGGGGCTCGATGGGGTACCGACGGGGATGGTTTGAGAGACTCTGAAAAGAAGGACATCTGGAAGGGCCACAGGAGTTAAGCGCACGGGAAACCAGGGCGAACTCGGAACTCGGGTATACGCAAATAGGCGCAATATAATGGTGAAAAAATGGAATCTAGGAGTAGCTCAGTTGTTTTAACTGAAAAGAAGAGCGGAAGTAGGGAGAAGGGGATAAAAGTAACTTGCTTAAGGTTGAAGAAGGCGCTCGATGGTGTGCCGAGAGAGTTGAGGGTGTGGCGTATATCCTTGGTGTCCACGTTACTCTCTGTTTTGCTCCAAATCACTGAAGAGTTCGGATGCGACGCCGAGGGCCGCCCTACAGAGGCAAAATTAAGTTCGAAAAAACGTGGCGGAGGAACGATTGAGAACGGCGCGGACACAAAAGCGGTTTACGGTCAATAAACTGAGGCGTTCTGACACAAACAAGCGCTCAACTGGCGTTACTAGACACTTGTTCTTCCGAGCTCCTAGGGAAGAACGTTGGCGATTCCGCCCGTGAAGAGATCGCAAGACGCATGACTCATCGCACCATCGACCGTCCGGTTTCAAGGGGCGCCCAGGCGAACAAGGCGCTGAGGAGCTTCCCTCATACTGTACAATCCATAAAGCACTAGAACCAGGAGTCCGAGACTTCAGGTCAGGTTTCAAGGCGCACATCAGTTAACTGCTCCTCAATTCCAAGCGGCGATGATTAAGACCGCTGACTAAGGCGTCTTTGTTTGTCGCCGAAGTTCTCCCTTTGCGCTGACGGAGCGGAATCCTCCTTCAAGTGTGCACTTTACCATTCTATTGCGCCTATTTACGTCCTATTCGTGTTTTTAACCTTTTTACCCTTATACCCGAGTTCCGAGTCCGCCCCAGTTTCCCGTGCGCCTCAAGTACATCTTTCCAGATGTCCTTCTTTTCAGAGTCTCTCAAACCATCCCCGTCGGTACTCCATCGAGCCCCTTCTTCAACCTTTGGTAAGTGCCCGCGGCATTTTCTTACCCCCTCTGCTCATCTTCCCAGTAAAAACACTGGCGCTCAAAGTAGATCCCACCTGTATGCATATAAGCAAATCCTTTGAATAGGCCCTCGTGCTACTTGAGATAAGTAAAGAAGCTGTATAGGTGACTTCTTATCACAAGAATCTCCCCCTAGTGCTTCTTATCACATAAAGAAGGCAAGTTGCAAGGTCTTTGGCTCTTTTCATCACTCTGAAGTGGCTCCTACCTGCTGTGGGAGTATAATCACCGAAGCAGTATCAAATCCGGACCATCGTCTCCCAAGCCTGGCGCCCTTCTTCCGCGGCTCTCTGCCTCCCTCCGCTCCCTGCACACACCCTTCCCAGTGGTGATAAGACGCCTCTCTTCTTCTTATGTGCACTTGGTGGTTATCACTCACGACCCAAGAAGTACAACGGTGCGTTATCGCTGGGCCTATTCGTGCTTTAGTTTCTGTTTATAGAATTTTGTGCGCGTCGATATGCTTCTACATTCCAAGCCATTCAAGCTTCACTGAACAGAACAAAGTAGTCCGCTGCAAGACGAACCCGAGTCGAGTCACGAGTCGACACGAAGCACGGAACTTCCAGGATTGAGCGCGATGCGTGTGACCCGCGGGTGGCCAGAGACCGAGCCAGATACTTGCAAAAGCACCCGTAATTTGCAGAGCCTCTTGGACACTGTTCCTACCACCATCACCCCCCGAGCGCGATGCGCCTGGGCCAGGGATGCATCTCCTTGACTCCATTTCCGCCCTTCCCAGAGTCTCTCGGACAACCCCTCGGCACCCCATCGAGCGCCTTCTGCAACCCTTCGTAAGTCTCCGCTCTTCCCTCCTCACCCTTTAGCTCTTCTTTTCAGTTAAAACAACTCGAGCCTCTGGAGCCCAACACCGTATACTCCTGGAATGTGGCTGGATACTCCTGCTCCGACTTTCAACTCTTGGAATGTCACATCACCACAACGGATCAATCGGATAACCTCATGGCCAAAGTGGAACGTTGTGCGTGTTTTACTGCGCTTCTGTAAGTCCCCACTCTTCCCTCCTCACTCCTTCCCCTCTTCTTTTCAGTTAAAACCAACTCGAGCCTCCCAAAAGAACTGGAAGGTCTCGATTCCCTTCTTGAAGAGTATGAAAACTTAAAAAAAATGGATCTAAAGCACCCCGCAAAGACAACGTTGGCCTGGGAAGCATCGCCGCGACTTCCGTCAAGATGGTAAGGAGACTAGCGACTTCGGGGATTAAGTAGTGGTTTCATTCTTGCAGCAGGCTTCTATGCGGTCAAGGACAACGCTGGCACCAGTTCCAGGTTAGATATGCACTCCGACGTTTACTGACACGCGGTTACAGAAAGGATGCGTCCGACACAACAACTGCATGTACCTGCATGAAAGCACCACCGGATTCGAATCGGCACAACACGACTGCTCCTTAAACCCCAAACACGTCTCGTATACATGGATGACCAGAAAAAAGACAAAGTGCACTCCTTCTGGACTGGATTGCAGATGTCCACTCGGTTGTTAGGATTTAATAAAGTTTTTGAATAGTCCGCGTGACAGCCTACACATGGATAACGGCGAGCAGTAGCACCACTTGGAATATTGAAGAGGAACCATTAGACCGGGGTTCCAGCTGGAATCGGACATGAAGCGTCAAGCGAGGCTTCCTCTCGTGTGCAGTAAACCAAGGGTATATATCTGAATTGTTGTTATCTTCACTAGGAGTGAAATGAAGTGGTCTCGCCGCGCCGACTTTTCACCACTGATCAGCCAGATCCCGCTTCGAAACCCAGCATGCCCACTCTGTCACCACCGAAGCATTACCGGCCTAAGGGCTTTCACCCCAAAGGCCTTTCCAAAAATAGTGACCACGCAGGTCAGTAACTCCTGGAACTTATCAGTCGTGTGGTTAAGTGGTTGAAGAGTAGGAGCGTAATATTCACACACTTTATCTACAGGATAACTAGAATAGTACACAGGTTATAGGGGATATGGCGAGTACATAGAGCTAGTGGGTCGTGGCGTTAGAGCATGGTTGGATAATTCATGATTAGAGTAACATATCGTTGGTTAGGATAGACATGGCATGAGTATAGTGATTCTATGGTCTATGGTGAGTACAATCCATAATTGGGGGGGGGGGGGGCATTATCCATGAAACCCCAGATATTCGGGTGAGCTGCGGCAAAGTAGCAGTTTAAGCTACCATGACATGTCTCAACGGCATTATTGGTTTTAGGCAACTTTTCCGGGCGAGATTTATATAACAATCATCATAAGTAACAACAATCATCATAGAACACAATACTTCTCGAGTACTGCTCGGGCCGCTCCAAAATTTCCACAGGCTTCGTAGATCAGTGACAAGTTATGGGCGGCCAGCGGCTTCAGATCGTACTCCTCCTTCAGTTCGGCTCTTCTATCGCCCGTCTCCTCGTCGACCACCCACACCTTCGGCGGTTGTGAGTCGTTGAGCAGCTTCTCGTAGAAGTGCACCGCCATATAGGTTATGCCCATCTGATGGAACATCCGCCCGAGGTTGTAGAGCGTTTCCTGGCATGGCCCGCGGAGCTTCTCGTACTGGCGCATGAAGGCGAACCCTCGGAGGGCCACCATGTGCCGGTTGCTGATGTCCTTCTTGCAGGAGATGTGGATGAACGTTAGGCCAATCAGCATGCACACCATTGGGTCGTTCCGGTTCTTCTTGCCCTGCCACACCTTCATGTACTCGCCTGATATTAAGGGAAACTAAGTTAAGGAATAAAAGGGAAGTGGTACCGAGAGCGTGTATGTAGGAGCCCCTGATAAGAGAGTTGTTTCCCGAGATCATTTGGAGGGGGTGGTTGTCCGGAGTCCTGACCAGCGCTCTCATGATGTAACGATGGTAGTAGATGTTCTGGGAGTGACAAAAGACGAAGTTCATCGCGTTGAAGATACGACTGAAGAGGAGCTCGCGATTCTGATTCATGAAGGTTGTGGAGACAAGGGCACTTTGGTGGAACCAGCGGACGTATTCGAAGCCGAGCATCCAGTTGTGCGCTCGAATCGCACTATAGAACAGAAGATGAAGGAACGTCCGACCTCTAAAATAGTCTCGTCAACTTGGCACTTAAACTGCAGTCCTACGTGGCGTTGATCTTAGCCTGGAGGAAGGCATAACAGCAAACGCAGAGCATCTCGTGGTACCGTCTCTGGTCATCCAGCGCCTCCATCAGCTTGAAGGCGTAGTCGTGGAGCTCGGTCCCCTTGAGCTCATCCACAAGTCGCTCTTCGCGGTGGGCGACGGCACCAAGACGCTTCACGAATTTCTCACATGCGGTTCCTCGGAGCGTGACAAGGGCGACGTTCCTCAGGCCGTTGTCCAGGCCGAACTGTTCTAAAAGGAGGAGGAACATAAGACGGGTCCTTAATCTGTGGATGCTATCAAGAGAGCCCGGAGGACTGACAGAAGAAGGAGATACTTACGGTTTTTCCTCTCCGTCCGGATTATGATCTTTCCAAGGTGGACCTGGTAGAAGTGCGGTGCAAGAAGCATTCTTACACATAGAATGTACTGGTTCCAGTCCTTCTTCGCATAGAGCATCTCAGCTTGCCTAATAAGGAGGCGCTCATCAGGCAGTCGTGTGCACATATCGAGATCGTGGCTCTTCAGGGTCTCCAGAGCCTTATCCGATTGTCCAAGACTTTGCTGGATATTTGATAAGTTGATGCGGGCATCTACGTGCTCGGGATGTGCCGAAAGCACACGTTCGAAGGAGTTCGTGGCGTCATCGAGCATGCCCTTTGCCTAAAATAACACTGTGAGTCACGTCAAAATGTTTGGAGTTGACCTACCATACACGCCAATCCCATCAAGTACCACGTTTCTGGGTTGTCAACGAAGGTGCCCAACTGACTCAGAATCTTGAGATACAGGTAACACACATCGTACTTGTTCGTGGCGAGGTAGGCTCGAGCGATGTCCAAGTAGGCGGGCTCGTCGTCGATGGAGATGGTTCGCTTCGTGAGATGCTCTACGAGAATATTCACCGACTGAGGTCGGCCCATGCGGATGAGACTGATCGCGAGATTCGTTATGATTGAAGTGGGTACCGACGGATCGATTTTGTAGCGGTCGACGAGGAAAACGGGCCATGGCTTGATCTTGAATAAGGAGTCCATCCAGGTAACCTCCAGCGAGCGCGTTCCGTCTCTGGTAAAGGGCTCGATTCCAGGGCAGAGCGCGAAGATCGATTTCGCCGCTTCTTCGAACTTTTCGTGCTTAATCCACATTCCCAGAAGGAGCTGGTGTTGTTCGGCCGCGTAGAATCCGAATTGGTGGCTTCGCATTACGAGTGCGTCGAGAGATTCCATCGCCTTCGGCTCGTTGTTGGTCGTAATGTAGTAATCGGCTACCTATAAAAGGTGGGATTACCTTATCCCGAAGGCCCGCTGTAAACTCACAGATTTGATCAGCTCTTTGAACCACTCCAAGTTGACGTTAGAAACGATGCGGTCAATGGAGTGGGCAGCCATTAGACGCGTATTCATCGACAGTAAAGTCATTCCTAGTTTGTCGAGGGCAGTGATGCGCTTCTCGTAATACACCCAGTTGGTGGGCTCCATCCGAATTGCTAAGAATTACTCGTTAATGAATATCAAAGCTTCTCAGAATACCTTTGAAGTAACAAGCGGCGGCCTCTTCAATCCTGCCCATCTGCAGGGCCAAATCCCCCAAATAACTCCATTCTCCCGCAGGAGTCCTTGAGCTGAGATGGGCGCCTAGAAGACCGTACTGGAGGGCCTCGGTCTGCTTGTCCATAGCGTTGTACATCTGAGAGACTTGTAGGTAGGCTTCGGGGTCGCGAGGATTTTGTCGGATGACCTCGAGAAGCATCTTGATCGCTTCGGTTGCTTTTCCGTTCGCGTATGTAAGATTGGCTTGTCCAATGAGGGCGTGCATTGGTCCGAGGCCCATCTTCGGTGTGCCTCCTGGCCAACGCCGGACTTCCTACAAGAAGAAGCTATGAGAGCAAAACAATAAAATCGGTTCTTGTAGGCGCATGGGCCGGCCACATGAGAGCGGAGAAAAGAGTCCATGTTGAGAATAATCGTGTTCAGAACGAAAGTTTTCAAGATTTTTGGGACCTTGAACAGAGCGAAGTTCATCACAACAAGGGATCTCACTGACTTGGTATAACAAAATAGGGAACAAACTAACCTTCGGGGCGGAAAATTCACCACCGTCATTGACGATCAGTTGACTCTTGAGATCCGTAGGAATATCTCGAAGAAGTCTTTGGTTCAATATCGACGACATCGACTTCTTAGGGCGTTTCGTTGGAGGCCGGGCTGTGTCTGGGACGCCGACCTCCTCATCGTCCAGCTCCTCCTCATCCTGCTCGTCTTCTTCCTCCGCGAACAAGAATGGGGTGGGATTCACCGCATCGATCTCCTCGTCCTCGACTTCTTCATCCTCTTCGCTCTCCATTGAATCGTCTCCGGCCATAGCTAAGCACTCGTTGTAGGTGATCTCGTTGCGAAGGAAGGCTGAGAACGCGGCGTCGCTTTCACTAGTGTCGACGTTCGGCGACGACGGTCCAGGGAGTTCGTCTCTGATGTCGATTCCTCCGAGAGTGTAGTCGATGTCGTCCTCGGGCTCGCATGTGGGCAGTTTGTGGAGGTCTTGTTCGTCCGGCTCTGGATACCTTTATGATCAACAATTATGCACTTTCTACTTACCGGCTATGTTTGGCTGTCGGACAGGGCTGAGACCTTGCGTCTCGACCTCTTTTGAAGGCTTCTTGGAAGGCATCTTGTATGAGGACCCCTGAAAGTGGTCATATAGGTGAAATTATGTAAAGTATGATTAGTTCTCCGCTGACGCGCTCCTTCTATTAAGAAAGGTGGAAATACCGAATGAAATATACAGCTACGCAGGCATATTCTCCATCAAAAGAAGACGAACTGGGTGATACAAACGGAGATGTGAACATATGATGCCAAAGGCGATACAAAATGGATTCTTCAACTCTGGCTTCTCCTGGTTTTGCTAAATTGCGGATTACGCCTGTGGATGGGCCTGAACATCGTCGTAAATAAACTGCATCACAGGTACTTGACAGGCACAACAATCCGACGAACATCGGAAGCTCGTTCCTTCAAATCAGAAGAATACCGTATGCACTCCTTCCTGGCGTGACCCCACATTTGCGCAAAACGACAATTGCGCAAGTCGTGTCAACCCGCAGGACTGAAAGACGGAGAATCATTTGTGGGCAAGAGAAAACGTGGAGGAATATTTCCAGCAGAGTAACTCGCACAGAAGGCCGCGGGTTCGACGCCAGGAGGCTGCAGAAGCCAGCACGACCACCTCCTAACCAAGGGTGTGCGGAGCCTCCGACTCCGACCTCCGGAAATGTCGGCAAAAACCGGAGTTTTATGTGTCCTGGCGTGCTTCCACCTTTTTGCTCTTCTAGTTTGCGGGAACAGATAGGTCGGCCCCGCATGGGCTCCTAGATCTTCGCCGCTTCTTCACACGGCAAATTTTTGGAGTTTTCCTGACCTCTTCAGAGGACGGGGGCAGTAGTGTCCATGTTTTTTCTTGGAATTTTTGGAAAGGCGTTCGGGGTGGCAGCCAATAGGCCGATAATATTTCAGGAGGTGGTCATACTAGAGTCCCTTTGGCACCTAAGGAAGTGAACTGCTGGAAGATCAGGCGGTCAATGGAATTCTCTTCCTTCACCTTCTGGAAGACCGTCACTTTACTGGCTTACACTGGAAATGTACACTGTAAACACAGCAGAAGCAAGCCCTCATCCAGGAAAATATGAAAAAAAGATATGCAACCTCCGGGCATTGAACCCGCGACCTTCTGGGTGACAGTTTACACTGAAACATTTCTCTGACTTCTCTGCGCTCTCTTCTTCTCACACCGCTCTGAGAAGACGGTCGGCCCTACATGGGCTCCTTGATCTTCGCCGGTCATCCCATGCACTTCGGTGCTTCACCCCGGCTGCCATGTTGTACTACTCTTGCTCGGTGAGAGGTCGCTTCTTATGTTAGTCAGGGAATAGGCGGTGACCCCACCGGGTGGGACGAGACCCAGTCTCGGTGGCTTTGTAGCCGAATTTTTGGAAAGGCCCTCGGGTTTACCCGATGGGCGCTTATACTTCTGTGGTGACAAGGTGGTTATGCTGGGTTTGGAGCTGGATCTGGTTGATCAATGGAAGAGCAGAGACAACAAATCGCCTTGAGTCCCCGTGGTATAGTCGGAAGCTGAGCAAAACGCGTTCGTCGTGGGATCCTGGGACAGCAACGACGCGAATCTTTTGATGCCGAAAGAACTGCTGATTGCTCGGCAGGTTTTCAGCGTTTCGGAGAGTGCTTGGTATCAATCAAACTGAAGAAAATGTTTCAAAAACCCGGGGTCACTGAAACATTTCTCTGATTTCTCTGCACTCTCTCCTCCTCTCACACCGCTCTGACAAGACGGTTGGCCCCGCATGGGCTCCTTGGGCTTTGCTACTTCTTCTGTGCTTCAATTTTTGGAATTGTTCTGACCTCTTCAGAGGACGGACGGCGTCGCCTCCATGGTTTTTTTCTTTGGAATTTTTGAAAAGGCCTTTGGGGTGAGAGCCCTTAGGCCGATAATACTTCTGTGGTTAGGAGAAGGTCGCGCTGGATCTTGAGTCCCCTTGGCACAACCCAGAGAAATGAAATTGGAATTCAGTGGAATTCCCTTCCTTCACCTTCTGGAAGGCTCCGCTCGGTCGGCCTAATCCGATTGATCTCTTAGTAAATACAAAGAGTGTACAGAGGCAAAGGTCTGCCTAAAGTGTGACCGCCGAAAAGGATTACTAATCTGGGTGACCATCGGGGTGTCGTTTTCCACGTCCTTTCCTTCGCAGTCCCTCTTCCGCGGCCCGTCGCGCGCCTCTTCCGATCGCGCGCCGTTTGCACCTCGCCTGACCTTCTGTTGTGACAGCGCCGCCACCTCTCGCGCCCTCTTTATGCCCGTGTGGCGATAAAACGCCGCTTTTGCACAAGAAGGCTGCTGACCGCCGCCACTACATTGGACAAACCGCCGCTTTTACGTTCCTGTCGCTACAAGCTATCCGCCGCTCGTGACAACTTGTTTGTTAGGCTAACGACAGGAACAGCTCAATCGACTGTTGAGGTCGCGATGGTCAACTACTTGATAAAATCGTTTGTCCACTTGGAGGGGTGGCTGTGGATTAGCCGTTTTGAGTTCCTCACGCACTGTCCCTAAGAACTAGGCTTATTCGTGCTTCCTTTATTAGGTGTTATAAGGGTAAGAAGAGAGAGAATATAGTGACAATGCAACAACGAGTAAACGTGTGGTGTATGAGGGTAAGCCCCTTGCAATGGGCTACCCGAGTTCCTCTTGTTCATGAGTATAGGATCGGCTGACTTGGGACCACCCGGGTCCCAATCCCTATGTTGTGAGTAACAAAGGCGACTTACATGTTCCAGACCCTGTTATTACAGAAGGAGATTATTAGGTTTTATAAGGGTAAGAAGAGAGAGAATATGTGACAATATAGGATAAAGGAAACCTGGTCGCCGGAACTCCATGTTGGCGCCAAGCATTGCAGTGTATCTGTGAATGTTGTTCGACGGTCCAATTCTTCGACGGTCTAATCGTCATAATGTAAACAGAGAGGCGAGTATGAAAGAGAGAGTAGACTTATGGAAGATGGACGTCTTCGGAAAGACTTCTGGGCGAGGGACAGCAACTTTTCCCTAGCCTCTGTTCGAATGGTGATTTGTGATGGGAGGTGAAGTCAAGTGACCCTATGCTGTTGAGAAAGCAACTGTCGCAGCGCTAGCGGGCTACTCTATAATTAATAAGGGAGCTAGTGCGATGAGATTTGGATTAGATTAATAGTTAGCTTGTGTTAGTTGTTTCATCCGTTCTTCAAATTCAAACCTCAAGTTGCGAATTACCATTTCTTCCTTTTGAAGACGATGAAATTTTCTTTCCATGTCCTTTGTTGACATGCACAGTGCTTGATGATGTCCTAATTCATTACAATGGCGACAAGGTACAGTCGATCTCCCCGTATGTCGCTGTGGTAACATATATCGCAGGCTCTCCTGCTGGTAGAAGGCCACTTCGTGTGACGGTGGAAAGGTCCCCTTAGGATGGACCCGATCCGTCGCGGAGTAAGATGTTCCATTGGGCGATGCAGGTTCACTGACATAGGAATCGCACAGTTGAGCAGAGCAGTAAATGAATAAGACGGGAAGAGTCCCGAGCGCCCCATGACCAGCCAGCTGACCAGGCCGGGCTCTGGAAAGGAAATGCGTATTGGGTGAACAGAATTGAAGCTTACGTTTAGCTTCTGCAGACATGCTTGCTCCCGGCCCTTGCAGATATGCTCGATGGCCTCCATGATGGATCTGACGTTTCCTTGAAAATAGGGAGGGGTGCGGGTGTCCTCCTGGGCGGTTCCGGAGGGTTCGGGTGGATCCTAATCGCACTGATCGGAATCTCAGAGGGCGAGTCAGACTGCGTTTGTCCTCATCGTTGGTTTAACTGAAAAGAAGAGCGGAAGGGGTGAGGAAGGAAAAGCGAGACTTACAAAAGGTTGCAGAAGTCGCCAGAAAGTCGCGATGGGATGCCCAGAAGGGTTAAAAAGCAGAGGAGCAGTCCTGGTCGTTGAGCTCAGAGCCGAGCGTCCAGAGTCCGGCCATGGAAGGCCGGAGTTGGTTTAACTGAAAGGAAGAGCTGAAGGAGTGAGGAGGGGGCGATGGAGACTTACTTAAGGTTGCAGAAGTCGCTACAGATGGGGTGCTGAGAGGTTGATGACCGAGAGATTCTGGAAAAGGACGGAAATGGAGTCGAGGCTATGCTTGGTCACGCGCGGACATTAGTTCAGATACTACGCGTTGTTATCGCAATGAATTGGATTGTAGTTCGCCACTGGTGATGTGCATAAGCCTAAAGCACTCAAGATTTGGCACGAACTCGAATCGAAGTAGTGCTAGGGAAAAGGGCGCGGAGACAGTGACCGTTAGCAATCGATAAACGATGGACTGATGGAGCGCAAACAGCTGCTCAAGTGGCGGCGCATTTTCTTTCTCAAATGACCATTCTTAAACTAGAGCCATAAGAATAGGAAATCAAAGCAATTTTAGAAATTCGAATCTGCTTGCGTCTCTGGCAGGATCAATAGGACCCTTAGGTGTCCTAATGCGCTATAACTCCAAAAAATTGCAGTGATTTGGATTTGGACTAACTCCTGAGGGTAATAGTTTGTGTGACTATTTTTCACTCTGAAGTACCTCTTTGCGATCATTTGAGTCGGACCCCGGCTTAGGCTGAGCTTAAACCATGACAATTGCCAATCGATAAACCGAGGCGTTGTGACGTAAACAGGCGCGCTACAGTGAGGGTGATGGAAATGAGCGCTCGGGGGAGCCGCGTCACCCCCTCCTTAGAGGCACCATCGAGTCTAGAGCCGTGTTCCTAAATGAGGCTCCTTCCTTAAGCGCAACATACTCTCTAGGACAATCATATGAGGCGTCAGTCCAAACTACGGAACGACACCAAAGTACAAACAGCAATGGACGCTGCAAAGAAGATGCTCGCGCTTCTTTGGATGGTCTTTGGACTGTGTGACTATTTTAATTCCGAAGTACCTCTCCTGCTTACTGAAGTGTGCCCGCCGAAAGCGCGCCACAGTGAGGGGCGCTGCGTCGCTCCTGGCCGGAGGTTTTGAGTTTTATTTGCGGTCCTGAGGAATACAAATGGGTCCCAAGGAATGCGGCAATTCAAAGGCGCACCAATATCCCAAACATTCCTAACATGGTCTTCTGAAACTCGGAAGACCATAGGGCGCACTTTTGAAACTCTGCTGTTGGATTAACACCTCGTGGCGTCGGGGATGTTACGGGGATCTTCAGAGCAAGCAAAGAATGCATGACCATATCGGCAACAACTCAAGCGGAAGGCGCGGTGACGCGGACCTTCCGAGCAAGTAGGGATACGGTCACCCTATCTAAATCTGTCCAGCAACGGCGTACGTGCTCAATCGAGACATATATGTCCCTTAAGTAAGTGTCCATCGACCCCTCGCACCCTATCATTTCAAAATTTCAGGAATGCTTTTGATAATGGACAGTCACCAGTTCATCAGGGAGTGCCTTCTCCCAGCTTTCGGCGCCTAGGTTTTGGGACATGGGAAAGCTGGCATGGTATCAATGTGGCTACCTCGCAGATCACCCTCCGCCGTTTGAAACTCCCGAAACTTTTTGTTTCCTTTTCCCATTAACCTTTTCTGTCGCTAACACGACGAAACCCTAAGTCCCGCCCGCAAAAGGTGCCTAAGACCAATAATGCCGTTGAGACATGTCATGGTAGCTTAAACCGCTACTTTGCCGCAGCTCACCAGAATATCTAAGCCCCCCCCCCCCCATTTATTGATTGTACTCACCATAGACCATCGCTACTCATGCCATGTCTATCCTAACCAACGATATGTTACTCTAATCATGAATTATCCAACCATGCTCTAACGCCACGACCCTCTAGCTCTATGTACTCGCCATATCCCCTATAACCTGTGTGCTATTCTAGTTATCCTGTAGATAAAGTGTGTGAATATTACGCTCCTACTCTACAACCACTTAACCACATCATTGTTCTTCTCCCTCACCAGTGCTAATTGTTTTGTATGCTTTGTTAATATAAATTAAGGAATGTCAGCAAAATGATGCATATATAAACATTTATATAAACAAAACCGCCAACTGCTCTTCTTGTTGTTTCGCTCTTGTCGTAGTCGGGTCTTCTCGGCACAGTTCTTCCTGACGTTGGACTCTTAATCTCAGAGGATCTGGGTTGCCGAGGACAGAGAAGATGTTGGCAGAGCATCGGCAGTAGGTTTCCACCGCCTTTCGAATGCCCCTTGCATGATAGTGGTGGTGACAAGCCAGCTGTACACACTTGGGTTGCCTCACTCCGTCACTTCGGCAGTCACCGATGAACCCTGATCTTGCTTTCGGCTGGTCCTTCATCAATGGAACATTGTGCTGCACTTGAGTATTACTTGAGCGAGTGGTAAAAGTAGTCTTACAGAGTCCCGCTACTATTGGAACCCATTCCCCAGCTTTACACACTGAAACGCGGACCAGCTTTGTCGTGTCAAGCGCGACCCTTTGAGCAGCAACCCCCGTTCACAAGCTTTGGCCCCTAGTAGAGACACCCCACCCCCCAATTACCGAGATTCAAAGATTTAGGTAAGTTCTGACAGGACTCTTTGTCAGACATGACCTTGATGCGCTGTGCTCCAGGTCTTGAAACAGTTCTCTGACTTCTCTGCGCTCTCTCTTCCTCTCACACCGCTCTGAGGAGGCGGTCGTCCCCGCATGGGCTCCTTGATCGTCGCCGCTTCTTCAGGCCTTTCGGGGCTCAGTTAGTCAGTTTATGTGCAATTTTTGGAAGACGTAACAACACAATTTTTTGGAAAGGCCTTTGGGGTGGCAGCCCTTAGGCCGATAATGCTCTGGTTAGGACGAGGTCATGCTTCATTGTAAAGAAAATATGGGAAAATTGCAACCTCCGGGCATCGAACCCGCGACTGTGCGACAGTTACTCTGGTGGCTTACACTGGAAATGTTTCTCAACAGAAGCAAACAGCCTTTACCGAGTTTCAGATTTCAGGGTGAAACATTTCTCTGACTTCTCTGCGCTCTCTCTCCTCCTCTCACACCGCTCTGAGGAGACGGTCGGCCCTGCATGGGCTCCTTGATCTTTGACCCTTCTTCAGGCCCTTCAGGGCTCGATTCTTGATGAAGATGATTTTTTGGAACCCTTATGATCTACCCACATACGGATTTCCCGGTGGGTGGTCGACCTGCGTGGTCACTATTTTTGGAAAAGCCTTAGGGGTGAGAGCCCTTAGGCCGATAATACTTCTAAGGCGACCAGCTGGCCTTCGGGTATGGAACCCGCGACCTCCCGGGCGATAGTTAAAGATCCTACTGGTTTATACTAGAAATAGTTCCCTACGAAATGCGGCCTTCGGGCATCGAACCGAGCGCGGCAGTTAAACATCTGATGACCAGAAGGCACCTCCTGTAGCAGGTAGCAGTAGGTGGATCTCCAGTCTTATCCTACCCAAAGCCTATCTTGTCAAAGGAGTGGAGGTTTGAGAGTTCGAGCTCTTTTTTTAGAGATTTCTAAGATTTATGTATTAAAAGCTGTGCCTCGATCTCCTTCACAGTCCTTCTCAGTATCTAAGCTTCTGACTGGATATATCGTCGACGACTTTTCTGTCTCTGACTTCTCTGCGCTCCCTACTAGAAGATAGCTAATTCCTAGAATCTGTCTTTAGAAGCCAACCCTTCTTACACCGTCAGAGAGAGCGCCTGCTACCCAGATACACCCCACCCACATCGAGATTCAGGGATACGACTCCTCTGTCAGACCCAGTATGAGCTTCATTTCTTCAAGAAACATTTCTCTGACTTCTCTGCGCTCTCTCTTCTTCTCGCACCGCTCTGAGGAGACGGTTGGCCCCGCATGGGGTCCTTGATCTTCACCTCTTTTTCGCGAGGTCAATTTTTGGAATTGTTCTGACCTCTTCAGAGGACGGACGTGGCCTCCATGGTTTTTTTCTTTGGAATTTTTGGAAAGGCCTTTGGGGTGAGAGCCCTTAGGCCGATAATACTTCTGTGGTTAGGAGGTGGTCCCGCTAGATCTGATTGATCAATGGAAGAGCAGGGGCAACAAGTATGATTGAGTCCCATTGGTACCAGAAGATAGGGCCAGTGTTCTGTTAAGTCAGTTCTTATGTCACCGTGGTACAGTTCCCGAAGGAGCTCAGATTGTTCCGGAGAACCAAAATTGCAACCTCCGGGCATCGAACCCGTGGCTTACACAGGAAAGGTTTCTCAACAGAAGCAAGCCCTCATCCAGAGCTATGCTGACGCGCCCTTACCGAGTTCCAGAGCTCAGGGTGAAACATTTCTCTGACTTCTCTGCGCTCTCTCCTCCTCTCACACCGCTCTGAGAAGACGGTCGGCCCTGCATGGGCTCCTTGATCTTCGCCTCTTCTTCAAGCCCTTCGGGGCACATTTACAGCATATTTTTTGGAACTCATGACCTAATTACCTACCCAGATACGGAGTAACCGATGGGTAGACAGACCTTCGTGGTCGATATTTTTTGGAAAGGCCTTTGGGGTGAGAGCCCTTAGGCCGATAATACTTCTATGGTTAGGAGAAGGTCATGCTGCATGTGATTGGGTTAGGAGGTGGTCAGTGGTGGGAAAGCAGCAGCGCCAAGATCTTGAACATCGAAAAACGGAATTAAGAAACCTTCATTCAGAACCTCTGAAATGTGTGCGCGTTGATCCTATAATGGTGATTTTGTTTACAATCGGAAGAATCCAAGAATAATCGTCACGTCGATCGGAATTACCAATAGGCGCTGTTTTGACTTCGAAAGGGCACAAAAGAGGAAAGGAAAGTGATCTACAGTTCTGCCCCTCGAAGAAAATTGTGAAGAAGGAGGGCCAGTGGTAGTAAGGGGGATGAGCGGCGTTCTCCCCTTAAGTGTCGTATCCGAGCGTTGGATGTTGCCGCTTGGTCCGACCGCGAGTTCTATCGGTTGCGCAAGCGGCGGTGATACCTTTGTCAACTGATATGGGTCGTGCCTTAGTTGGGGTAGAGGGCCGACCGTGAGAAAGAGTCGCAATTTTTCGCAATCGCAAGATGCAACCACGTATGTACGGTAGAACGAACGAGTCCGATAATATGCCTTCACCCATAGCCATGATAACGCGCCTTTACCGAGTTCCAGGTCTCAGGGTGAAACATTTCTCTGACTTCTCTGCGCTCTCTCTACTTCTCACACCGCTCTGAGGAGACGGTCGTCCCCGCATGGGCTCCTTGATCTACGCTGCTTCTTCACGCAGTTCAATTTTTGGATTTTTCCTGACCTCTTGGTCGGTAGCAGTAGTTTCCATTTTGCTGGAATTTTTGGAAAGGCCTTTGGGGTGGTAGCCCTTAGGCCGATAATACTTCTGTGGTTAGGAGGTGGTCGTGCTGGATTCTGCAGCCTCCTGGAATCGAACCCGCGGCCTTCCATGCGAAACTAAAGGCGAAAAACCAAAAAAAGTAGTAGATGGACGCCAGGGGTCAAGCCAAGGAGACGTCTCCGACTTTTCCGATCATCTTCCATTTCCTACCGGTCAACCTTTAACGATAGAGAAGATGCTTAAACGTCTCTAAACTCCTTTAAAGTAAGCACCGCTTTATTTCATGTTCATTCATCCTGTGCTACCTGTTGTCCCCAACCTACCGTACCCTATTAATGCATTGCCTTGTGGATGATCACAGATCTAAGCATCGCCAAATGGGATCGCCTGGACTCTATTTCCATCCTTCCCAGAGTCTCTCTGGCAACCCCTCGGCACCCCATCGAGCGACTTCTTCAACCATTCGTAAGTCTCCGCTCTTCCCTCTTCACCCCTTGCGCTCTTTCTTTCAGTTAAATCAACTCAATCCTTGATCGCCACCGACCCGATCACCATGACCGACATAGCACCCGCCCAGAGCCCGGAGAGGCTCACAACATCGGCTCAGCCTATCAGCTTTTTCTACGACACACAGTTCAACATCGGTTACTTTTATCTCTCTACGCTCAGCTATCGCCACACACTGTGCAAAGGTACTGAGACGAAGAGCTGCTGTAAATTATGTGATTCTACTTTAGGAGAACCTGTCATTCCACTAGCACATTTCAGAGGGACCACAACAGAGGTGTGGCACCTCTTTCCTCGTTTGAACAACATAATAGCGGTCTTCTTCACGGACGATGAGTTCATGTTCGAGGGCGTGCTTCCCAGTGTAGTCCATTTACACTGCTGGAACCATGTGAAGCAGAACTTGAAGCATAAAGCTGCGCAGCTACGTTACTCGGACTCCCTCACAGCCCCTTACCATGTTTTGCAATCGAAGAGGACAGCCCCTCAGTGCGGATATATCCTGGCGATCTGTCAAGGTACGCGTTATTTCACTATGTATAAACAGGACAAGCCAAAAACCGTCAAACATTGAGGTGATCTTTGGAAACATTGAGAAAGTTCGCACTTTTGGTCACGGATACGGACTTCTCATGATGCTCTTTAGATTCAACGGCTGTGCGGTGTTGAAAAGTTAATGCGTGTGTACGATGCAAGAAGATCTTGTGCCACCGAATCTATACCTTGGCCGAATGGACTTGCTCACTGCCCAAATGTCCTCGCGAATCACACCACCAAAGCACGAAAGGACCACTACATCGAACCAGCGACGGTGGCGTGTGGCTGACCTGCTGACAAAATTGTCAATAAGGTCAGTTGAATCGTATATGTGCAGCAGATATGTTACTTTCCAATGTAGATCCCCTTCGCTTAAATAGCGATGAAGTACCGTCCTTGTTCTGCCAGGAGCACTACTCACCACGACTCGTCCAGGAAGATTTGGATACTTTATTCAATAGGCGATTTATTGATGGCAACGTCGTCTTCCACTGCCTTGTGAACGAGGTTTGTAAGTACATGTATTCTGATGATGAAAGCAAGGAATTCAGATAAAGCGCTGTCCCACAGGATCAAACTACGCCTATCCATCATGATTTCTGGCAGTATCAAGAAGATCTTAAGCTACAGGACTGTGCCTTCCACTGCAGTTAAAATCAATGCTTATCAGCGGCATGTGACTAAATTTCGCCCATAAAAGAAGGCAAACCATTCCCTAAGAAACCATCAGCAGTATCGATCCTTTGTCGCCACCTCGGAAGACTCAGAGCCACTTCACACCTTTACACTTGATATCTCTTTCTACATACTATGTGTAAAGAACGAGTATAGTAATAAAAAACTTTATTGTGAATAACTCAAATAGCACCATTTCTGCGACCATCTTGACTCTGAAGTCCCTCCTGATTTGCTGCTGAAGGGTCATCGCCAAATAGGTTTAATCCCTTCGTCCGTTCTGACGTTCAGACTGCTGGCTACACGTGTTCCCCTAAAGTCCAATGATGTCGCGCTGCCAAATCAAGTTATCCTTCGTGACACACGCGGGTCGAACCGTTTAAGAATCACAACCTAAACAGATCTTACCCGAGGGCATCACAGCTTGCGTTATGAATTCACACGCCTACCCCTCCGACCTATCCTAATTCTTCTGACCTGCCTGACCCGACTGTCTCCGACGAGAAAAAGATGACATGACCAGACCCTGCTGTAGCCAGATCCCCTATAAAAGCTTTCCCTGTATCACTGTGGCTACGTTGACGATTGGCATCGCCTTGGCATAACCCAATTCGATGCGCCTGGGCCATGCATGCATCGCCTAGAATCCATATCCGTCCTTCCCAGAGTCTTTCGGATAACCCCTCGGCACCCCATCGAGCGACTTCTGCAACCCAAAGTAAGTCTCCGCTCTCTCCTCATCATCCTCTCAGCTTTTATTTTCAGTTAAACAAACTCCATTTCCGTGAAGAGGATCGTGGACGAAAATACTAAGTCCTTCCGGGATAATTTCTACGACGTTTACTACCCTAACCGTCCTACTTACATGGAGAACTACTGTCTCTTTAACATCATTGTCAACTTTGAAGTTTCCAACAGGAAAAACCGAAACTGCGAAGCAGCGCAGATGTTACACTACAGGACTATGCCTGCCTTCCATCAGCCTGATGTGCAGTTCGCTATGGATGAGAACCGCCTAAGTCAGGAGGACTGCCATTGCCGCTATTAAAACAGAGAAGCATGAGACAGATCCCTGAAACGCCACGAGAACTACGAAGAATGGAGGAAACCAGTGAAAACGACGAATCTGCACTCGGTTCTGCAACAGGCCTTCCTGGTCACCCCTATAAATCCCTATAAATATCCCCTATAAAAGCTTTCCTTGTATCACTGTGGCTCAGTTGACGATTGGCATCACCTTGGCATAGCCCAACTCGATGCGCCTGGGACATGGATGCATCGCCTAGAATCCATATCTGTCCTTCCCAGAGTCTCTCGGATAACCCCTCGGCACCCCATCGAGCGCCTTCTTCAACCCTTCGTAAGTCTCCTCTCTCCCCTCCTCACCCTTCCGCTCTTTTTTTTAGTTAAAACCAACTCGGGCCTCCCATTTCTGGACCCTTTCAGTCCAGAAATGATGAAAAATTGGCCAAACTTGCTCGAAGATTACTATGCACTAAGGCGGCTCCGTGGGCCTGTGGGGTTGTTGGTGACGGGGTCCTGCCAAGCTGCGGAGGACCGGGTTGTGGATGTTTCTTTCCCACATCTGGATGTATGTTCTACCGTACATACGTGAAACCCCGAAGTTCATTTGTCGACTGTCCAACACGGACCCAGGAAGTCGAAGTAGAGATCAGAAAGACCCGCGTGGCAGGACCCCGACGTACCCATCCGTCACCAACAACCCCGCAGGCCCACGGAGCCGCCTTATACACCATCATGGCAAGACTTCACCGTATGCGTCATATGCATCGGGCAATTTGCTTCCCTTGCCTTGTGTAGCATAGAGGGAGCACGCCGGTGGCCTTACACACGATCGCTCGGTAATCACGTCTTAGCTCTGTCGAACTACTCGAACAACCCCAAACGTTTCCGATCCACGGCTACTGGTAAGTCACTTCTGGCCTGCTTTAGGATTGATAGTGGGGGCAATTTTAGGAGTATTTACGGTGGTTCAACAGCTTCACTGCGGTTCTACTACTTGTCCTCAGCCGGAGTCCTTTAGAACAACGCATTCTTTCTTGTCCCGTCCTCACGCCAGCAATGGACAACTGTGTTGGAGCAGGTATTTCACTGGCCGGATAAGACGTGAAGTGTCCTGAGTGTCCGTATGGTCGTGTCGCGAAACCGCGACTTCACACCCCGGGATTACACCACGAGTTCAACGAGGACAGTCTCGCTACGAAGGCATGACGAGATTCCACCGTACCGGGAGGCCCAAGAAGTAAGAAGCGACGCCACGCAGGTCAACAAGGAACGCAGAGGAGAACATTCGCAACGATCGGACCACGGAAGACGGTCGACTCCCCATAGCGCCCTTCCCGCCGCAGCCATGTGATACTATCGTGTGCCGTGATAATATGTGTTACGTGTTTTGTATATTTCCACGTGTTAGAAATATACGGTTTAATTACCCAAGTTTGAGTTTGACGTAATACCAAAGTCCCGCGTGGCAGCTTAACCCGAGCGAGGATCAAGTCCTGCTCGACACTCCAAGACCTAGTACACCACTACTAGGCACCCGTGCAAGCCCTCTCCCGTAGAGGCCACCTCCGCGTGCTACCCGAGAGGCAAGCCGGAGATCCAAAGCCCCTGAACTCCAGGGCACAAGTCCTCACCCGGAGGCATCCGAAGTCCCTATTACCAGGGCAGAACCCAGCGGCCTCAAGGCCCGACCCACCGAAGCAGTAGCGAAGGGCAGTCAACCGAGAGATCCAATTCGTTACAGGTCGCATGTCGCACATATCTGAACACTTCATGCGACCTGCTCCTTGGCTGCTTCCGATCGCCCTTATGAAAGCTCCTGCATCACATCTGCCGTCCCTTCCCCACCGTATCACTGTAAGTAGTTTCACCGACTAATGACCCTATTCATTGGACGATTTTCAGATCCATGGAGTTCCGTTCCTCTTGGCAGGCGTCACTCTTCACATCGGCGCTCATTTTACATGCTCTTTTTACTACTTCCGGTGGCTTTGTTATGACGGCATGGGAAGCCCTCCCCTACGCATTGCTGCTCCTCCACAACAAGCGCTGATGAACTATGTAATATACGTTCCATACTCATAAATGACACTTGGTTTCTGCACTAGAACACAGCTTTGTATGTATTTGTATCTATTTAAGAGTCTAATTATGTGCTTTAGGATTACGTATTCAATCCTTCTTATATAGATAGAGTCGCCCTCCACAATACGAACCCCCATCATGTGGAGGAGGACATTTTCTTCTTCACAGAGAGGTCGTCTTTCGAGCACCTTTACGACTGACGACTCAAAAGCCCCCAACGATGAAGATTCAACTCCTTCTGCTCCTGTCCCTGATGCCCTGCTTTGATGCATTGACCCCTGTTACGAGACATTGTCATTCCGATTGGCTTCCTGAAGCTTTCTGAATCCACGAGTGTACCCCTAGGGACAGCAAATAGATTCAATTGAAATAAAGATGTTTATGTAATGTTTAATTTAACTCCTGTATGCAAAGAAGGACCCAAATCTACGTACGAACAAGCTGAAAAAGCGCAGTTTCATCACGTTCCATAGACTCGGGGACTCTAAACCCTTTCGACCAATTGCTCCTGGAAACCAGCTCGTCTGCTCTTCTTTTCAGTTAGCAAAACTTTTTGTGGATAAAACGGTTTGAAAGGGTTCTAGGAAGTGCTGACGAGGATATTCTATCCCGTCGAACTGAAAAAAGATCATCGGAGTGGGCCTAGGGACGACGCTGGGAGACAGAGACTGTCTCTGCCCGATACAGTAAGCTCTCAATGTCTCTCTCCCGCCACTGCTCGCATGCGGTCAGGTATGACGTAAGTAGGGGCTTCGAAGATCGACAAAAAATCTGTCTGTCTCTCTTGCAGTGGACGGAGACTGTCTTTGTCTCCCAGCACATTCCGAAGACTTCATCTTTGGCGGTCCGTGGGTGGCGATGGTGGTGATCCTATCCTGGGGCTTTTGAGGCGTTCCACATCTGTGGCGAGGACTTCGGATAATCGGAAGAAGTTCGTGGTGCAGACGATCTTGCAAGGAAACTGGGGACCCTTCTGCTACAGATCTCCGTCGAACATCCGCCCGTTGTCGCTTACATTAAGCACGTATAAAAAATTACGCTAGATTTGTAAAAATTTCATTCAGTCTGCAAGCTTCCTCTCGTGCCTCGCCTATGGGGGACTAAGGCGCCATTCAGTCCAAACTACGGAACGACACCAAAGTACAAAAAACAATGGTCGCCGCAAAGTGTAATCGCCGAAAGCGCGCCACTCATGACCGGAGGGTTTGGGTTTCCATTTATGGTCCAATTCAAGGGCGATCCAACATTCGGTCCAATCGATCCAGAAGCTTCGAACAGATTTGGACATTAAAAAGGGCGCGAAGGCTGTTTATGATCGATAAGAGATCAACTGAGGCGCGCCACAGTGAGGGGTGCCGCGTCACTCCTGTTTTGGGTTTTGGGTTTAATTTATAGTCCTAAGGAATACAAATGCGTCCCGAGGAATGCGGCAATTCAAAGGCGCTCCAACATTCTACACATTCCAAACTCCGAAGACGATAGGGCGCACTTCTGAAACTCTGCTGTTGGATTAACACCTACTGGCGCGGGCCCGACTGTTCTCACTCTGAAGTGCCTCGTGCCTCCTGCTGAAGTGTGACCGCCGAACAGGATTACTAATCTCGGTGACCATCGGGGTGTCCTTTTCCACGTCCTCTCCTTCGCAGTCCCTCTTCGCGGCCCGTCGCGCGCCTCTTCCGATCGCGCGCCGTTTGCACCTCGCCTGACCTTCTGTTGTGACAGCGCCTCTCGCGCCCTCTTTATGCCCGTGTGGCGATAAAACGCCGCTTTTGGGAAAGAAGGCTGCGCGCGGGTGCTGACCGCTGTTTTCACATTGGACAAACCGCCGCTTTTTGCTTTCCCGCGAAGTCCAAGGATGTTGGATTGACAGACATAAAGCTCTTAACATTTTAATTTTTTTGGAAAAAAAATTGCGCAAAATGCAACCTAAGGTTTGATTTAGTGATTTAGCGCCTTCTGACTTCGCCGTTTGTCTCCGCTTGCCCGTACTCCTCTTCATTCCCTTCCTTCCAGGTCGAATTGCTCCCAGATCCGTGTCGTGCTTCCAGATTTATTAAGTTTGCAAAATGTCACCTGCATTGTATTCGGTATCCGAAAAGAATTTCCCATGTAAACGTGTGAACCAGAGATGCACCATCTCACATCCTCTTCCTTCCTTTCCAGAACCTCTAGGGCACCAACCCCTCGGCACCCCATCGAGCTACTTTTTCGACCTGCAGATCTCTAACCTGCATCACTATGATCTGAGGACCGAAAACATCATGCTCCAGAGCTCTAAGAACGAGCTACAATTGGGGTACTTTACTATTCAGAGCAGACCGCGCCTCTGCCTTCTTCTGATAGAAGAATATGGATGGGGCAGCACCATGCGAGGAGATTCGCCGAATTCCCCCGGTATACTATGGTCCAAGATGCATTGCTGACTGTACATTTAAGGCGTTCAGGAAATCGGATATATGGAGCTTCGATTGCCCCTTTTACGAACTGGCTTCTCGATAAGGAGCACCACCATTCAGCGATGTCGAATCGGAGCGAGGCACCTTTCGTCCTTTAGTAAGTCATTTCCAAATCGTTTTACCCTTTTATCGTTGCCCTTTTACTGTGAATTGTTCTTTGCGGTTCTTGCCTTCAGGCAGCAGCCTTCTGCACCGTTCTACGGTTAAGAATACTTCTGTTACCTTGAACCTTTAATATTCTTATGATGGAATCATACAAATTAGCAGATGGTCATGCTTCACATCTAAACTATTTGATTTCTCGGTCAAAAAGTTCGCAATACGTAATTTCAATTTCAAATGCAGTTAAGGATGAATAATCGTTTGTAGGTTATATCATTCCTATTTCAGTCTAGTCTCATTAGTAGTCTTGGGCTTGGGACAAGGCTTGGGTTGCGAAACACTATAGTTTTCATGCCCGTTAGTTTGGTGAAATAAAATTGTTGACTGTTGATTATTTGGTCCCTTAACTGGCCGCGCGTTCGCGGCCCTCGATAAACAGAGGCGCGCGCCGACAAGCAGGCGCACTCGCGCGCACTCGCTGATCGCTCGCGCCGACAGACAGGCGCTCGCGTCTTTCGCGCAATACAGCTGTCATCAGGTTTGGGGGGGGGGGGGGTAAATAGAATAAAATAAAAAGTGGGGTGTTATTAAAAAGGATTACTCTCATTGAATGGCCCAGTTGCCCTTTTTTGTCTGGCGCCACCTTGTTGCCATCTTTAACCGCGCACCGTCGCACCGTTTCTACTTTGCTTCTGTTTTTGCCCTTTTACTGTGAATCGTTCTTCTGCATTTGTTGCCTTCAAGTAGCAGCCTTCTGAACCGTTCTACAACGGAAAATGCTCTCACTTTTTTTAGCTTTTAACATAATTTGTCACCGTATGAAACTGTGTGTCCTGGTCTTTCGTGCTACCGCTAAGTGCGTCGTTTCTACTTTACTTCAGTTTTTCCGTGTATACGTATGTAAATATATATGTTCATTTACAGTGTACTCGAAGAATTTCAACAATTTTCTACTTAACGGTTGGTTTGTTAATATGCTTATTATAATATTGACACGCACGCTTAATTCATATGAGTTTGTAATACGTATGAATATATTTTTGTCGTTGTTTTACTAACTGTAAAAATTATAAAAAAATGTAAACATAGATTCTTGTTATTTTTAATGTGTTTTGTATATTTTTCCCCTCCTCCTATTTTTTAATCAATCTTTGAAAATACTGACTTTTCGTTAACGTAGGGTTTCCAATGCAAAAAATTTCTAACTTGCATAAAATAATATTCTTTAAAATTATTATAAAATTAGTAATAGTAAGATTATGATGTAATTGATTAAAAATGATTTTGTATTTTAATTTCATCTCCCCTTTCTATTTGTATCTCTCTCATTATCTGTTGTATTACTTGCGCGTGTACATGTAAATGGACTTGGCTTCACAAACTATGACACAATTAGAGTGACAAGAATAAAAAGACATGGGAAAAGCACACATGTTTTTTAGCAATTTAATTTAATTTATTACTTACATCAATTCAAAAGACGTAGTCCAATTTTACGAGTGGGAAGTGTTCTTTTCAGTTTACAGAGTCTTTCACAATCATTTTTAAAATTTAAAATTAAGATTTATAGTTTGCGTTCGTCACGCTGTCGTAGATTGATGGTGAAAGATTAATAGATTGGTTAATAGATTGAAGGCTTTAGCCTATGATCGATCGCTAACTCATTACAAAGTGAATACAACGATAGAGGTATAAAGTGAAACAAGATGAACAAGATAGTAAAGCGACATTTGAAATTAATGTTAAAATATAAGAGATGTTGTGATTTCTTGTGAGAGAACCATAAGTGCATTAGATAGAATACACGTTGTTGTGTGTGGGTTATCTCATGTAGAGAGCAGCAATACAACATTCAGATTATGTTCATCAAAAAAAGTAATGATTTACTCTATACAAGAAAAAAACAACAGTTCAAGCAATTTGTATTGTAATTGATTATATTATTCATCCTCCAATTGTATCGTCATTGTCAAACGTAATTCTTAAATATTTTATTCTCTTTTAGTAGACAGTCTTTGGTTAGTTGACTGGCTCGAAGAGATATTATAGTAGTTGAGATAAGCTGTTTCAGGGCATGCATAAACTGTAATTACTATTAGGCATAAATTTTGCGTTACATTTGCCTGAAATTGGCTTATAAAAAACAAATTTAGTTATACATTGAAGAAAAACTTATAGAAATGGCACCAACAAATGCTACTATTCACGATTACATCGTCGCAGCACTTAGCAAAGCTGCTAAAATGAAGGCTCGGCAAACGATGAAAACTGTATGCATTTTATTTTCTTCTTTCACATTTGTTGCATTTTTTCAGCAGGAAGAGAAGAAGACAGAAGAAGAAGAACCGATCGTCAAGCCAAAGAAGGCAAAGAAGACACGAAAAATGGCGAAGCTCCGAGAAGCACGGGAAAACGATGTAAGTGTTTTGTTTGTTTTTTTAATGCAATAATGTACATTTACTGTTTAGTTCCCGTACGAGTTGCAATTGCGGCAGCGTATACCATCTCGTTGGCAACTGTTGCGCTTGAAGGCCAAAAAGAACAAGACTGTGCCTCGTCCGCCAGTGACGGTCTTAATGAACGTCATGAGCAATGATGACGAAACGCTGGGAATTTTTGAGACGACAAAAATGCCATCAGTAATATCAAGTTCGAATGATGGTATACGTCGTCGTCTTTATGGTGGAGGCATGTCTGATGTACCGGTAAGTTTTTGTTAATACATATACACACTTACATAACGTAACAATGATTGCAGATCGACCGCGATCTATGCGCCAGCAGCGGGTTTGTTAAGAAATCGGCGTATATAGCATCGATGGCGTCAATGTCATCAAGAGCGCTTAGTAACAGTGCAACGAGTTCGTCAGGAATTTCGGACCTATGGATAAAAGCACCAGTGGAGCCACGATGTGTGGTACAGAATGCGCCGCCACCGTCATCTGTTGTAAAACCAGCAACAACCACATTAGCAGTCAATGAGCAACGTCCTACAGATACAGTTGTTACGTTGAAGCGTCACCGTTTCGTGTCAAATAGCAGCATGACTGTTTCGTACTATGAACCGCCATATCAATTTGAAGAATGTGATATTCCACAGTATGATCATCCAAAGGCTATTGCACGAAAAATTCATGTGACGCCCTACACGCATCCGGACCTATTTCCGGACAATTTGCCAAGATACATGTGGGGAATCTCTCCGGATGAAGTTGATTTGGAGTTTGATCGTATGCGCAGAACACGATGTGGCGTTACACGCATCGCGCGCGGCGAAGGAAGCATCGCCTAGAATCTATATCCGTCCTTCCTAGAGTCTCTCGGGCAACCCCTCGGCACCCCATCGAGCGCCTTCTGCAACCTTTCGTAAGTCTCCATCGCCCCCTCCTCACCCTTCCGCTCTTCTTTTCAGTTAAAACCTACTTCAGCCGACGAGGAATTGGCGAAACAGGCGCGGTCAATGCGTCACGGCACGTCTTCTATACACTGTGCTGTCGCGGAGTGTATCCTGAGCCTTGCAGTTAGTTTTTTCCACATATGATCCGTTCTGACTTTGTTTTTACAGGCTCAGTTTATCCTACACCCTGTAGCGTTCAGATTCTGCCAAGACCAAAGCAGAAGAGAAGGAAAATGCAAATCCAAGTTCAAGTACGCGACTCGGTACTTATATACCTTGTTTTTTTCTTCTCACATCATTATTTAGGAGGCATTTAATGACCCGAAAGCGCACCAAACCATGTTCTTCTCCTGAAAGATGCACTAGTCGACGAAATTAAAAAATATTGCACTATGTCACTGCTTGAACACGGCAATAACCGCGTCTCCATGACACCTGGAACAGCACCAACTAAGTGTTACACTGGCACAAGAAGACTCAAGCAAGACAGTAGCTCGTACAGGTGAGTGCTCCTCTTGTCCACTGTAGATACAACCGTCGTCATTGCAGGGCTATGTCTTTGGCTTCAATTATGTGCAGATCTTGCGTCATACATCGTGAAGATGACCACTGTGCTGGTGGAGAACCGTTATATTGCACGAGAAGGAGCGGTGGTTTTCCTCCCCAGAGTACGAACCAGATGGACATTAGAAGGACGAAGGCAGTCTGAACGTCCTTGAAGACGCAATGAGCCGCTACAAGGAGGCGTTTAGCGCGCTCGCGGAGGAAGAAAGCGCGAAGGACGAGGTCGAAGGATGACGTGTACTGTGCCCGCGTACTTATCGGTTACGAAGGAAGCCCACCTCAATGCGCAGTGCCAATACTCGTCTGGGTTCTACACCTATCACATCAGATCCACGACCAGTTGGGATCAATTCGTCGCGTTCCCTGACCGATCGCCTAAGAACTTCCAGCCCAAGGCACACTTCACATTCGGCAAACCCGTCGACATCGTTTTCAAGGTACATTTTTGTATAGCCGCACTTCTTCATTACATAATTCAGCACGTGCCTGTAATTTTGGCACTGCTATTGGCGTACACCGCCTTCCAGGGAAGCAACGCCGCGACTCCATATCCATCCTTCTCAGAATCTCTCGGACAACCCCTCGAGCGCCTTCTGCAACCCTTCGTAAGTCCCACTGTCCCCTCCTCACCCTCCTCACCCTATTCTTTTCAGTTAAAACTATCTCGAACCTCCCAGAAGAACTGGAAAGCAGAGATTACACTACTGTGGAAGATCTCGATTCTCTGTCAAGTGTCAAGTGTGTCAGTGTCAAGAGTGTCAAGTGCTTGCGAGAGGCATCTTCTTGACTTCTACTTGTGGAGGCATTCAATAAGAGTCTTTCCAGTCGGTGCGAATCTGGAAGCTACGATCTGGAAGTTCATTTCGACGATCCAGGGATACCAACAGATGCTCGATTTGGACGTCGAAGCGATGGAAGCAGGATTGCCAGTTAGGGAGTTAAAGGCTAAGACAGCCACGAAGCATGGATGACGTCAGCAGCTTGGATCATGTGTGGTGTGCTAAGCATCGCTGTGATCTTGTGGGGTTGCTATCGGCTCTACAAGCCTTTCTGAAGCGCTGCTGTGAGAAGAAGACTAGGAATGGATCGTGCGCACCCTTTGATCTCTGCGCCTTTCAACTGCCATGTCCTTTACATACTATGTGTAAAGAACGAGTATAGCAATAAAAAACTTTATTGCAAACATTAAAGAGCATACAAAGTTATACCGCCATAAAACAGTCTTCAGTTCTACAGAACAGGAACTGGGGAGTCCCACTCCTGCACCGGAACCTTCAAGACTGGAGTCTTCAGCCCCTCAAGCCCTCTTCGTCACTCCACCCCCTCCCCTCATCTTAAGGATCAGCTCTACTGTCCCCTCAAATAGTCCCATGTCCCTGATAAGTGAGACGAATTGCCATACTCTAATAAGGTTGCGTTCCTCACAAACAGAGGTAGGCACGTATCATCCAAACGACCGGATAGCGGATGAGCTCCAAACTCGATAACTCAAATTCGACTGATTCGAAGTGTATATTTCGTTCCTAGCGTTATTTCCAAGATGTTAACAACCTGTTTTTTTCCCACATCATTTGTGAACTCCATAGGTCGTTTGTCACGATCGAATTTGGATTAGGACGCGGAAGGGCCCACTTCTGCTCCCAAACAGTGGAGAAGCTATAAGCTATAAGCTACGAGCTAGAGGTTTGGAGAAGGAGCTCCTAGATGCGCCTCTCGTCTCATCTACTGTGTTCGAGAAGGTCACCCATCGACAATTGACATCTCCTGATGTCATTATGAAGGTAGAGGTACGCGGATCAGCTGGAGGCCTCGCACTGCAGGGTCTTGACGTTCCAAAGGAATCAGAAGAACTGGACAACGATGAAGACGGTGTGCAGAGGAGCATGATACGGGAGATGACGGAGTCGGTGCATTCGGCACGGTAGTAGGTCCGGATCACAAAGTTGAGGACAAAGAAGATGCTGTTGTCGATAAGGGTGAGGAAGTTGAATTTGGAGCAGACGCCAAGGCGACCATTACCGAGGCAGCTCTTACCACGATACCCTTTGGTACAGAGGAGGGAGTAGTGGTGGTGAAAAGACGTTCAGTGGGCGACTGGGAAGCAGACATAGAAACAAAGGTTATTGGGAATATTTGTTTGAGAATGTCAAACATTTCTTAACAGAACAACAAGTGCGGGAGATGTGGAGGAACTTCTGGACAGGACAGTAAATGTGGGAGATGTAGAGGCACTTTCAGGACAGCACATGTGGGAGATGTAGAGGCGCTTCCAGGACAGCAAATGTGGGAGATGTAAAGCACTCCTCAACAGGAAAGCAAATGAGGGAGTACGCCCATTTTTGAATTTTAGCTCTTTCTTTCTTCTTCTTCTTTCTTTTTTTTTTGAATTTGTGAGTTATTATTGATGTAAATTTAGATTCAACATGTTAGCTCTGGCCTCTTTTAGGGTCATATTTTCAAACCAAGCCTTTGGCGGGGTGATTTCATTGATAGCCTCAATTTTTAAAGCTGTGGATTCGACAATTGCTGATAAAGCAGCTATGTTTGAATCTAAAACTACATGATTCCTGATTGACTCCTGGGTGAACGAGTCAATCTGCAATTCAGTCGGATTAGGTGCCATACTTCTCCACTGATAGGTGGCCTCTTTCTCTTCATCTTTGAAACTTTTGTTAATCTTGGAAATTCTGGCATCCAAAGCTGTTTTTAGAGCCTCAATCTGACCTTTCAGATCCGTTAATCTAATAGTTGTTAGTGCGTGGATGGGGTTGACTGTAAGTTCGACAATGGATAGTAGGTTTTCTGCAGCAGGAGTTCTCAGAAGCATTTTGCGGAGTTGATCACTCACCCACCGTATTCGATCAAAGTTAAAGCGAAGAGAAGAGGGGTATGAATCTATGGAGATGAAGAAAATAAGAGAGAGAAGCGATAAGATGGCGATGAAGCTAGATGAGGGGGGAGTTAAAAAAAGGCCTACAGTGAAAGGCTCCGGCGTCCTAACGTCCGTTGTGATCGGAGGCTGTTGAAGGCTCTAGTTGGTTTAACTGAAATGAAGAGCTGAGAGGGTGAGGAGGGGAGAGTGGAGACTTACGAAGGGTTGCAGAAGGGGCTCGATTAGGTTAACAGATATAGGCATCAGAGGTCTCGATTGAGAAGGCATTTTCTAGGAGCCCTTATCTCCGACTGCACCACATTGCTAGGAATGGGGAAGGATCGAGTAGGTTTCAACTGAAAAGAAGGGCGGAAGGGGTAAGGAGGAGACAAAGGAGACTTACTAAAGCTTGCAGAAGTAGCTCGATGGGGTGCCGGGTCGTTAGGGGTTGGTGGGCGAGAGGCTCTGAAAAGGACGGAAATGGAGTCGAGACGATGCAAGCAGTGTTCACCCGATCGCGGTCGTTCTCTGAAGCCTAGGTTTAAGACAATCCACGGAGTGATGCAAGGACACAACTTTCGTGGCGCGGAATAGCCTGAAGACGCTTAGCTCCCTTAAGCCCGACGCACAACAGGGCAAAGCTCATAAAGCGTCAGGCTTCGGGACACTTGTGGGCTCTGGTCGCCGATCGATCGGTTTTACGGCAGCCGCGAGGCCAGATAAATCCGATTTGACCTCTCCGTCGCCAGGCGCTTCCCGGAGAACTCAGGACGGTCTGTTTACTGTTGTGGGGAGGTTTATCAGAGGATAGGAAGCTGCACAGAAGACCCTTTCTTCCAAGACGACTGTCATTGAACCGTTAGCGTCAGTGGAGATCTTCCTATGTGAAGGATACGGGAGGAACTCGCTGCTGGTGGACCTTGAAGTGGTTGAATCGATCTTGGCTGCCAAGCGGGCTATAGTTGTGATGTGGTGAGAAACGGGAACCTCAAACTTGGGTGATTAAACCTTTATTATAAAAATAAAATACAATTGTGTGGCACAAAGTGGGAAGAGCGCGGGAGAGAGAGGAAAGGCAAGGGTGGACGCAAGACGGGTGGCAATAGAGACCAGAGGAGAAGCCTGAAGGGTCGCCGATAAGCGAATAAATCGATAAAGAATTTAGAGACAAAGGTGGTGTTGAAGACGGACGAGAGTCTCCAGTCGATGGCGGTCTACAGTAGCCGGGATCGGATTTGCGGTTAAAATGATGCTTGCTTGGGTCATGGAGAGACCGGGAGGAGGTGAGTGGTGACGAGCTCTGGGTCGTTTTGGTGACGGAGTGTGGAGGTGGGGCCGCTGACTGATGGGAAGCATGCGATTGCGGCGAAAGCGATGGACTGTGGCGGTGGTCTGAATCTGATGGTCTTATTATGACTGCTTCCTTTCGTTGGAACGTGTGACAAGCAGATGGTCTAATGGAAGACTTATAATGAATGAATGTAGAAGAGTCCTTTGAATTGATCATACTCCCAAGGCTTTCCACTGAATGCTGGAATGGGTATGGATTTCAGAGGTGGATCTCTTCTTGTTGGTTCTGTTGATGATTTGAGAACCTTGACCAGATCAATGAGCCAATCTGGAGGTGTTGATATCCCATCATTGTTGGTGGTGTTGCAGATGAGTTGGCGCTGTCTTGGACTTGACTTGTTGGCGTGTTGATGCCAGATTGTTGAAGTTGAGGAGGACATCCAATTGTTTGGAATGAATGGATAAGGTCACGGACGTGACAGTCCTCGTGTGATCGCTTTGATGGTGATCAAGGTTCGAGTTGGTTTTAACTGAAAGGAAGAGCTGGGTGAGGAGGGGACAGTGGCGGCTCACTAAAGGTTGAAGAAGTAGGGCTTCCTAATGCGATGGTGTTCGTGCGATTCTGGGAAGGAAGGGAAGGATGCATCCCTGGCCCACGAAAGGCACTTCAGAAGAGTTTTCCTCGCAGGAGATCCGGGGAAATCAGGCCGAAAGGTTCAAACACTGCGTTCAGGGCTGACAGAACCGTCACTTTCGATCATTGGTCACAATCTGGTGGTATTGAGATGGTTAGCTCGTACGTGTCGGTCAAGAGCTTACCTCTTGTGCGGGGCGACTCTTGTGCTCTCCTTCTGTTTCTCGCCACAAAGAACGTCTAGCTTGGCGTCCCTCTCTGATCGATCCGGAAGCGTAAGCTTTCCAGGCGTTGGAGGGTAGCAGCTCCTCCAGTTGGAAGTGACTTTCTTCTTCGTGGCGATCATGAGCTGATACGCTTCATTGCGTCGTCACATAGCGTGTGTAGGGCATCTATATCGACGAAAACCCTGAACAAATAACTTAAATATAAACTCTCTTTTAAGCTCCTCTACCAAGCTTACAGATTTGTCCAGTACGATTTCATATTCTCGAAATCACCGAGGCGCGGGATGGCTTGTCTGTGAGGATTCAGGAATGGGGCTGTCCACGAAACCCATATGACGAACGTTGTACAATGGTGATCTGTTCATAATCTCTGGTGAAGTGGCGATCTCGAAGGCGATGCTCCACACATCGGATGAAATCGAACAGAAGTGCGGGAATACGAAGCTTCCTGATATTGTTGCCAGAGTTTTATGAAACCGCGGGTTAGGGATGCGGTTGTCCACGAACACCGACCTGAGGAAATCATCAAGCATTTTTTTTTTCAGTTTCATTCCTAGGCTGCAACGTCACGTCAGTAAATGGATCAGTTAATATGACTGAATACCTCAAAAGGGTTCCATGGACGTTTCCATTGGCCCTTCTGGCACAGCTTTTCGGCCGTTGAATGGTTTGAAGAACCTCAGGGCTCGCTTGCACAACTTCTTCCGAGAGCTCCGGAGCAGTTCTAGGTCGTTAGGTCGAAGTGATGCTGTTTGCAGCCGCATAGCCTCTTCTCGGTGACGATAATGACCGTATTGAGCTCATACGGTTCATTATGTCGTCATACACATCGCGCCTGAAATTAACATATAAATATGGATTTATCAAGCCTTATCAATAGTAAATTAGGCACCTGGAAAGACCAAAAAAGGTCTTATCCTTACTCCCACACTTTGACCCATTTGGGAATGACTAACATACTTCCCCAGTGATCAACAGTTCTACCTCTCGAAGAAAATATGAAAAAAAAGATATGCAACCTCCGGGCATCGAACCCGCGACCTTCCGGGTGAGTTTACACTGAAACATTTCTCTGACTTCTCTGCACTCTCTCTTCTTCTCACACCGCTCTGAGGAGACGGTTGGCCTCGCATGGGCTCCTTGATCTTCGTCGCTTCTTCAGGCCCCTTCAGGGCTCGATTCTTGATGAAGATGATTTTTTGGAACCCTTATGATCTACCCAGATACGGAGTAACCGATGGGTAGACAGACCTTCGTGGTCGATATTTTTTGGAAAGGCCTTTGGGGTGAGAGCCCTTAGGCCGATAATACTTGGATGGTTATAAGGTATCAGCTCTACCGTAGTAAATTAAGCTACCGGACCTGGAAAGACCGAAAAAGGTCTTATCCTAACTCCCACACTTTGTCCCAGCTGGGAACGACTAATATACCAAGGTACTTACATCTTGTGCTGGAAACATCGGCGACGGTTTCGACCATTCCCTCCTGATCGAACATGAAGTACCTCTGCGGGTCCTTTATTCTGTCACAGAGACTCATGACGTTCTTGCTTCCTTGGTCCTTCACATCGTTCCACACAAAGGCGATGCTCACTACCACGATGACAAGAAGCATAAGGCTAAGACCGTCGGTCAGAACGACTTCCCCATACTTACTAAAACACAGGTTACTGTGGGATCTTTGCGTTCTTTGTACCACTGTGGGTTCTTTGTCGTTGAAGAAGGGGCTCAATACAGTTCCGTAGAATTGAGAAGTCTGAAGAATTGAGCCTAGAGATGCGTGAATCCCTCTTGTATGTAAATCCAGGTTGTTTTGGGCAAGCCAGGCCTCTGGATTACGCGCTCAATGTATTGAGGCACCTGGAGAAAGTTAGTCACATAACGGCTTATCCGAGTAATTACTTACAGTTTGCATGTAGCTTGGTCTCTGGCACATGATCCAGGTCAGGTACATCGTCCACAACACCCACCTGTGGCTTTGCGGTTGAACGTATACGCCTTAAGTGGATATATGTACAAGAATATTCGATCTGTTTGACTCACCTCAGCGCACACAAGGCAAGAGACGGCCCCTCCAGTGAGCCACTGACCCGGGGCGAGGGTTACGACGTCCCTTTCGTCGACGTGTTTAGCGGCACTGATTCCGAGGTGACGTTCGGGGCACGCATAGAGTCCCAAGAAAGGAGCGGGAGTGGTGACAGATGAGGAGGTTGTGTGAAGTGTGTTCTTCTGCACTACTTGCTTTGCCGCCAAGCTCTTCTTGGATAAACGGCCAGAGAGACAGGTGGAGGGGCACGACAGGAACATGTTGGAAACCATCTTTTCGGTAGAAGTAGTCTGAGAAATTTAATTATTTAACCCCATGGCCACTTTCGTCGAGGTGTTTTCTCCCAAGGATCAGAGGTGTCGATGGCGATCAAGGATCGAGTTGTTTTAACTGAAAAGAAGAGCGGCTGGGGTGAGGAGGGGACAGAGAGGGCTTACTTAAGGTTGAAGAAGGGGTGATGGTGTCCGAGGGGCTCTGGAACACTGGAAAAGATGGATATAACCAGGGCAAGGCAATGGTTCACGTGCACCTCGCTCGGTTATGCTTAGAACAGTTGTCATCTAAGAAGCAGAAGGGAACCATGAAGGCTTAGGCTCTAAGGGATGCATCTTAGACATCTTCAGCTCAGGATTATACTTTTTAGGATTACTTCTAAGGGCAGAAATTAAAAACTTTGGAGATGGCACTCTGAGGGGAAGTAAAAAGGCAAAAGAATACACAAGGAGCTCGTTCTTCGGTACACCCACTGGGAATAGGAAGGGATAAAGCGCAAAGCAAGGACGTCCGGATGTTCAGAAGACGTTCGAAACGCGGTCAAGAATGCATTATTTCAAAAACGCGCGAAGACTGACAGTCGCCGATCGATAAACCGTTCGGACAGTCCAAACTACAGAACGACACCAAAGTACAGAAATCAATGGTCGCCATGTGGGCGCGCTTCTTTGGATAAATGAAAGTGTTTTCATTGGGCTGGGTCGCAGAAGAGTGCGTGTGTGGCATCAGCAACTTAGCAAACAAGAATATAATGAAATAAATTGACCGAAAATGATGATAAAATAGTGAGAAAAACAAGCACGTTGCACCGACCAAAGATCGAAGACTGTCAGGAAGGGCTATGAGTAAGAGTTTCAGTTTCATACCCATAAAGAGTTCAATGTGAGAACACGAGGCTGGGATGGTTTACGATCGATAAGAGATCTGAAGCGTTCTGGCGCAACGAAGCGCGCCACAGTGAGGGGCGCCGCGTCACTCCTGGCCGGAGGGTTCGGGTTTTTGCCCCTGAAGAACGTCCCGAGAAATGTACTTGGTGCGCTACTCTAATCATGCGCATTTCCAAATTTTTGATATTGCACTAACACTTTATGGTCTTTGCAGAGGCTGTGGCACTGAGACTCTGCTGTTGGATTAACACCTACTGGCGCGGACCCAACTGTTCTCACTCTGAAGTGCCTCGTGCCTCCTGCTGAAGTGTGACCGCCGAAAAGGAGTACTAATCTGGGCGACCATCGGGGTGTCGTTTTCCACGTCCTCTCCTTCGCAGTCCCTCTTCCGCGGCCCGTCGCGCGCCTCTTCCGATCGCGCGCCGTTTGCACCTCGCCTGACCTTCTGTTGTGACAGCGCCTCTCGCGCCCTCTTTATGCCCGTGTGGCGACAAAACGCCGCTTTTGGGAAAGAAGGCTGCTGACCGCCGCCGACGTTTGTATTTACATTAGTCAAACTGTTTATTGCTGTGGCTAGAAGCTTTTATGATAACGCGTTCTTATTATTTGGACAGTGGCTTCTTGAGGTCTACTTGAGTGGCTTCACGATCCCCATCACGTGTTCTCTCGCCACATCGAGTCGCACCGAGTCGAATTTTACCATTGATGACACCGTTGCTCCTTCCACTTTCTGTGCCTCTCCGCTCGTTCCCCACTAGGCAGTGATCAGCAGTTCTGCCTCTACCTCCGAACGGTACCTCCGGGCATCGAACCCGCGACCTTCCGGGTGACAGTTTACACTGAAACATTTCTCTGACTTCTCTGCGCTCTCTCTTCTTCTCACACCGCTCTGAGAAGACGGTCGGCCCTACATGGGATCCTTGATCTTTGCAACTTCTTCAGGCCCTTCGGGGTTCGATTCTTGATAAAGATGATTTTTTGGAACGCTTATGATCTACCCACATACGGATTTCCCGGTGGGTGATCGACCTGCGTGGTCACTATTTTTGGAAAAGCCTTTGGGGTGAGAGCCCTTAGGCCGATAGTGGTTTCCACTATTTATTGTGATTTCCGAGCCGCGGGCTTGAGTGACAACGAGTGTTTAGGACTTCCAGTTCCATCTGCGCTACGTCGCCACGTGATACATCGCCGGGACTTCATATATATCCGTCCTTTCCAGAGCCTCTCGACCATCAACCCCTCGGCAGCCCGTCGAGCTACTTCTGCAACACTTTGTAAGTCTCCTCCGTCCCCTCCTCACCCTTCCGCCCTTCTTTTCAGTTAAAACAACTCGAACAGTCAAGCAGTCCGAAGAGGAGGACACCATTCTGAAGATCACCGACTACATTGGTAGGCTACAAGATTCGAAACACTGAAAATGGTTCTTAGAACGGCCATCCTCCCCGCGACCGAATCCAAACCCTGGAATATAGATGTCCGGAAGTCCTGACAGTCTCGGGATATGACTTCGCCGCTGACATCTTCAGCGCCGGCTGCGCGATTTTTGAAGTGGCAACCGGCGAACACCACCTATCGCTCAAATGTTTGAGACAACAAATATGGCTGGTATCTGTCGTCGCCTTTATGGTGGAGGCATGTCTGATGTACCGGTAAGTTTTTGTTTATATATATACATTTACGTAACGTAACAATGATTACAGATCAATTGCGATCCATCCGTTAACAGTGCATTCGCAAAAAAATCGGCGTCGATGGGATCATTGATGTCAACGACGTCACGAGCGCTTAGCAACAGCGCGACGAGCTCGTCAGGAATTTCGGAGCTATGGACAAAACCATTGGAACCACGATGTGTGGTGCCGACACCATCAACTGTTGTAAAACCAGCAGCGACTGTTATAAAGCCAGCAACAACCACATTAGCAGTCAATGAGCAGCCTAGTAAGTCTCCATACGTCCCTCCTCACCCCTTATGCTCTTCTTTTCAGTAAAACCAACTCGATCCTTGGTCTCCACACTCCGGATGATGAGTTTGAAATCATCCCCGCAGCCGAGGACATGTCCGCTCGCCCAAAGAAGTGGCCTGCAAAGAGCTGGAGAACTCCTTAGAGCTCTGCGCCAACACACTCATCGAGCGCTGTTGGGCCGACGTCCACGCCACCGGACCAAGACAAAGCATTTGCTCCTTGACGAAGGTATCTTCACCTTCTTCGTGGATCGCCTCGATTGCGACTCCAAACAAGCCACTTCTGCAACCATTCGTAAGTCCCTTTGTCCTCTCCGCACCCTTCTGCTCTTCTACATATTTAGTTAAAACAACTCGATCCTTCTTCGACATGGCGCTCCAGTTCTACAAGAAGGACCGCAAATGTCACACAAATAAGAACCCTGGAGATCTCATTCTGCACTCTAGCAGAAGCCCTTTTTTATTTTAAAATTGTAATATGTCTCTCCTTTTCCCACTTATGTGATGTCTCTGCCGAGGCTCTTAAATTCCACACTACGGGTCGTCTTATTTCGTTCACCTAAAGTGAAGGCGTGTCACGCCTAGCTCCGCCTTCTTCCCATCATAGAGAGTGTGGCACTTTAGCACCAGTCTCCCTCCAGTTCCTGTCGAAATCCAAGGTTCCCAATCTCACGCCAAGCACCGCCTCTTGTCCCAACCACAGAGTGGATTGGTCGCAGGATAAATTCCAGGTGACAAAAGGAATCAATAACTAATGGAATGGAAATAACAGAGTAGGAAATTCCAAGTGACGATCATGCGGGAACAAATTGCTATGGACTCAAATGAATATGGGGGGTGGGGAAGTGGAAGGTAAACTGGATGGTTAGTGGTTAGAGGATGTTGATGTTAGTCGTCCGAGCTCTAACGTCTTTTTTCGTCATATTCGCGAACCATTCTTCAGGGGGCTTAATTTTTACCACCTCCCTTAGTTTCACAGACATCTCTTCTACTGCCTTTAATAAAGCTACGAGGTTAGAGTCCAACAAAATGTGATTAGTGACCGTCTCCTGTTTAATGGAATCACACTTCAAGACTGAAACGTACAAACTCAAAGAAGACAACAACAGTAGGGTGAACGGACTTAACACTTTTACATAACACTTTTAGGGATAACAAGGAAATGTAGCGTCAGTGCTACTGTCTTCCCGAGTTCCTCTTATCCCGAGAGGAATGCCTAGTGCACCCTTCCTATGTACTCCTGTCTATTGCGTTAAGACTACTATATAAGGTAGGGCTTTATTGGTGTAGCGAGAGGGATAGAATAAGCATGGAATATATGAGGGGGGGGGGGGCTGCCACTGAGCGGGAAGCGGCGGTCGGCGCGAGCCGACCGCGCTGGAGTCCTGTCGATCGGGAGACGCTACTGCTGCTCGACTGCTCTGTACTGAGCCTGTGTCTTGACTGGTCGGGGCTGGCTCTCTGCCGGCGGCGAGGACCGGTTACTGAGCGGGAAGCGGCGGCTGCTACAGAAACAATAATGTCTTAGCGTGAGAGGCCTCGGAGGCGGATCTTCCGTCGCTTCACAACATTCCCCCCTTGCCCCGTGAGCCTCACCTAATCAAGGCTCTCTGGGCGGCCCAGAGTCTTCGTACAAGACTCTTTGTCACTTCGATCTCCTAGTGGCAGAGTCGGTCGAAGAGGGCAATCCGGGCGTCCTCGTCCTCCACGATCGTCGGATCCCCCTGCATCCGGGCGTGGTCCAAGATGACGTCTTGAGTCCTTCCCAGGAGTTGTAGTCTGCCGATGCAACGTTCCAGGCTCCGCGGCTGGTGTTGTAAAGGCTCGAGTTGTTTTAACTGAAAGGAAGAGCGAAAAGGTGGGGAGGGAAGAGTAGAGACTTACGAAAGGTTGCAGAAGTAGCTCGACGAGGTGCCTCTATGTTCCGGCACTTGACGATTACTGTGCACCACGGTGTACGGCGCATGAACGTCGAACTGCGTGGGGACAATGTGCAGTCCCAAGAACGGATCGATGACCAGTTCGAATTCTAAAATACGCCAAAAGAAATATCGCTTCTCCAATGAAGACGTAAGGAAGCCTCACCTAATCAAGGCTCTCTGGACGGCCCAGAGCCTCCGGGCGAGGCCCTTCATCACCTCGATCTCCTCGTGGCAGAGTTGATCGAGGCGGGCGATTCGGGCATCCTCGCCTTCTACGACCGCCGGGTCTTCCTGCATGCACACCTGCTTCAGGATGACGTCCTGGGTTCGTCCGAGCAGCTGGAGCCTACCGATGCAGCGCTCCAGCCGTTGTGTAGTCCTTCGAATGAGGGAGAGGACTGTGGAAATGGAGAGTCCTCCCCCCGCGATTCTTCTTTCGAGATGTGCGACGCGGCCCTCGAAGCTTTGCCAGAATTTGGCAAAATTCCACGGGTCGCCGTTGAATTAGTATTAGTTGATTAGTTGAATAAGGCTCTTGCTAGAGCCGGACGTTCGCAGTAGGTTCGAGTTGGTTTTAACTGAAAAGAAGGGCGGAAGGGTAAGGAGGGGAGAGCAAAGACTTACGAGAGCTGAATGGGGTGCCGAGGGGTTGATGGTCGAGAGGCTCTGGAAGGGGCGGAAATGGAGTCAAGGAGATGCATCCCTGGCCCAGGCGCATCGCGCTCGGCGGTGATGGTGGTGGAAACAGTGTCCGAGAGGCTCTGGAATGCGATAATTTAAAGGCGCCACTCCAACACGATGTCCGGCTGTTCAGAAAGGGTTCGAAACGCGGTCAGAAATTCATAAACCTCCTTCCTCAAAGACTTGTGCTTGCTGTCCACTTCGGCGGACATGCGTGCCAACAAAGAGATTCAAAGCGCGCCATACTCTCTAGGACAATCATATGAGGCGTCAGTCCAAACTACAGAAGAACCAAAAACCAATGGTCGCCATAGAGAAGATGCTCGCGCTTCTTCAGATAGGAATAGCTAGTTGTTTTGGTCAGAACCATAGGAACAAGTGTGTTGTTTGGAAATGGCGCGAAACAGTGATCGAGCGAAAGGTCGGCAATCGATTAAGTGGTGCGTTGGGAGCTAAGCAGGCGCTCGAGTGGCGTCGCTGGCGCCATAGTCCTAACCAGAGATAGGCATTTGCCAAAATCAAAGGAGCTCGAGCATGACTCCCTGAAATTGATCAACCTCGAGGGATATATATGTAGCATATACGCTCTTCAGCTTAAGTCTTAAATGTAGTTGGGCTTTTCATCAAGTAGGTCCATCGGAGGATGTGCGACAGAGAATACTGTAGAACACTGGCGGTGAGGTTGTTTCCAGATTGTGCTAAGTGGATTGGAGCAACTGCACCAAAACTCCTGGGCCTCATCTCCATGCACGTCCAGAGAAGAAGATGTGGAAGAGGATAGTGTGGATGAGATGGAGTTCGTTCTGTGGACACTGCAAACTACAAAAAGACCAAAGCACAGAAACCAATGGTCGCCACAGCGAGTGTGCTCGCGCTTCTTTGGATAACTTAAGGTGCTAGAATGTTCGTGGATATTGAATATCTTTTATTAGAAGAGGAAAGAGAATATAGTTGCAATACATGGTGCGGGTTACGGTGGACGGCCACCCAGAGGGGAAGGGAGGGCGACCGTTCTGAGACTGGATCTGTGGCGACCAAGGTTCGAGTTGGGTATTGCTGAGGGGCGAGAAGGAGGAACAAAAAAGTTTTGTAAGAACATGGGCAAAGGACACTGAGGATCATCCCGGAAGAGAGGAACTCGGGCGGCCTACGACAAACCAGCCCGCATTGTGTTCTGAAGTGATATCATTGGGTATTGGGGACTTAGGAATGCTTTCAAAAGTAAACCTTCCCAGAAATAGTGGTCCTTGGAGCTCGGAGTTGTCTTTTGTCCAGTTCACTGTACGCGTAAATCGCAGTTCTGAAGTATCCTTCTTGTCGCTACTTCTTGTGACGGTGGAAAGGTCACCTTAGGACCCTGACGTAGTCCTATGTGTGTTTCCGCTAATGTGTTCTTGAAACAAAGCTGATGAGTATAGATCCTTGACGTAGTCGGATAGCGACGCTTCGAGTTCGAGTTGGTTTAACTGGAAAGAAGGGCGGAAGGGGTAAGGAGGAGACAAAGGAGACTTACTAAAGCTTGCGGAAGGTGCTCGACTGGGTGCCGATGGGTTGATGGTCGAGAGGCTCTGGGAAGGACGGAAATGGAGTTTAGTGGATGCTTGTTTGGATCAGCAGAATTAGAAGTCAGTCAATGCGATGCACGCCAGTCGTCCTGGACAGTCATGGTTACATTTTTTATCTATAACAGTGTTTTGTGGTAGCAGTGAGTAGTTGTAACTTACAGGTCTGTGGGCGAGAGACTCTGGAAAGGGCGGAAATGGAGTCGAGGCGGTCGTGGTTTTATCTCCTGCGTTTCTACTTGGGAAATGAAACCAGAGGAAAAAGGAAGGCGACCGTCCTGAGACGTGTGTGGTGGCAGAGAACAAGAGTGCGGTCTTAGTAGATATAGTAGGTAGCAGGATGGCGACGCTCCAATTGCACAGACTAAGCTGCAGATCGCTACAGAAACAGAAACGCCTCACGCAGTAGTTCTCCGCGCATACTTCCAGATGTTGTAGCTGGTGAGCTGGACTCCTCCGTTGAAACAGTGGAGCGCTACAGATGCACAGTTAGCGTAGCGGTTGCCAAGGTGGTCGCTGACTCGGTAGCCTCCTTGCTTTGGTGGTTCGTTAGTGGGGTCGCCTCTTTGCTCTGTCTTAGGTGGTGAGGGTCCTTCGTCGTCTTCCAGCTCAAGGGGAATCACTTGATTGCTTGCCCGCCGGAGAGGTTTCTTGTATCCGGTTGGTACTACTTCGATTTCTCGAATTCTACCATCACTTGAGTGTTTTTTCTCCTTGATCGTTCCGAGTGGCCACGTGTGTCCGTAGTGCAGCTTTTCTGCCAAGATTTCATAAGGACTGTTCCTGTAAGTACTCTGACAGATAGCAGATGCTCTGTCCATAATAGTTAAGGTGCTCATCTTCCTTTGGTGAAGCCAGTTCGTAAGTGGAGCATCAGATTTCGTAGAAGACCATTTCACTGGTTGTTAACTGAAAAGAAGAGCTGAAGGGGTGAGGAGGGGACAGAGGGGACTTACGAAAGCTTGTGCGCCACAGGGCCAAAGGTCATCGCGATCCGTGGTGGAGTCGCATGGAAGATTGTGTAAGGATCCTGTATAACGATCGGATCCAACTTCTTTGTGTATCCAAGCGTAGATATGGTAGGTAGCAGGATGGAGAGAGACGATTCCGATCCCATCGATGCTGAACGAAGCATTAGCGGGGTTCTAAGATCCTGTAAATCACCCCTATCCGAGGAAATCGCATGTATGTGGATGTGGAACCTCTGGTGTGCGCTACGAGTCGAGAAGCCGCTCCTGGGAGAAGAAGCAGATGTAGGTGCAAAGGATGGATCAGTTGTGGAGTATCTCTACTAGCTGATCTACCATGTGCTAAAACAACTCTTTAGCTACAATTATTGAGGTGTATTGTTTACCGTTTCCGCTGTGAAACGTTGTGCAGGTCAGATTCGTGTTCAGAAGAAGGACCGGGTCGGAGGCGACCATTTCACTGGTTGGTTTAACTGAAAAGAAGAGTGGAAAGGGTGAGGAAGAGAGAGCAAGGACTTACGAAGGGTTGAAGAAGGCGCTCGATGGGGTGCCGAGGGGTTGCCAGAGAGACTCTGGGAAGGACGGATATGGATTCTAGGCGATGCTTCCTTGGGTCACACGTATCCCATTCGGCGACGCTCAGAACTGTGATCATCTGCAAGGCAATGCATCACGGACATCTCCAAGCGACGGTGACTCAGGCGTCTTCGCCCGTCGCCGGCGCTCTCCATCTCTGTGCGCTGAATAGCTAGTATCACCCTCCATTTGAGAGTTTCAGATTGAGACGAAACGGGGCTTATTCGAAATGTCTTGAGACAAAACATCAAAGCATAGTAAGCAAGATAAGTAAAGGCATCTTGAGGGGGGGGAGTTAGGCCCAAGCCGGCGCCTCTCTTCTTTAGATCGAGCGTCCTATCGAGATAGGCTATGTTGTTATGTACGCTACTCCCAAAAAATCCGTCCCCGATGTTGAAAACGCCGTTCAAAAGACATGCTTGCGGCGCTACCCAAAAGACATTGGTGTGCTTACCTAACTGAAGACACTTCTGCGAATTCCGGACGGGGGTGCCAACCTGTAAAGCGAGTGTGATACAGGATGTTCAGCACCATAGCACTTTGTCCGTTCCGGCGATCAAGGATTGAGTTGGTTTGAAGGCGCTTTTAGGTCCGTGCTGTTGTCCACGAGCTGTGTCGGCACGTTCAGCGGCTTCCGCTTCTGTTAACCGTAGGCTTCTGGAAAGCTGGAAACACCGTCACCGGGTCCCACTGACGCGTCCCATTCGTCCTCATCCGAAGAAGCATCGTAAGAAGCATCAGGTACACTTCATTTTGGTTGTAAAGGAGTACTTGGACGTCGTCTCCAGCCGTGGGAGGCTTGCGTTGGTTTTAACTGAAAAGAAGAGCGAAGGGTGAGGAGGAGAGAGCAAGGACTTACTTAAGGTTGCAGAAGGCGCTCGATGGGGTGCCGAGGGGTTGTCCGAAAGACTCTGGAGTCCAGGCGATGCCTGAGTCACACGTATCCCATTCGGCGACGCTCAGAGCTGTGAGCATCCACAGGGGAATGCTTCTCGGACACTTCAGGTGCGTTCCCAGCGGCGGTGACTCAGGCGTCTTCGCCCGTCGCCGGCGCTCTCCCTCTCTCTTGCGCTGACTAAGCGCCTTCCCCTCCGAGTGTTCACTTCACACAATCCTACGGTTAATCCATGCCTTATCTTGCAAACCTTATGTACTACCGTACTACAGTAGATGTTATTGGTCAAAGTTAGAGAGTTTCTTGGCAGAACAAACTGGGAGTGAGACAATTGCCAATCGATAAACCGAGGCGTTGTGACGTAAACAGGCGCGCTACAGTGAGGGTGATGCAAATGAGCGCGCGGAGGAGCCGCGTCACCTTCTGCTCAGAGGCGCCACCGGGTTAGGGCCGGATTCTCAAATGAGGTTCTCAAACTATGAATTTAGCCCAGAGGAGTTCTCAGAGACCCAAACAGAGGTCGCTCTCCAAGGCGATGAATATCATACGGTATAAATTCCGATATCGTTTCGGTTGGCCGGAGTAGTGTGTCCTTCGGTCTTTCCTAGCGTGCCTGGACTGTGCCTAATTTTGTAGGGTTTTTCACGGGCCTCTATTGAGAAGAGGTCTTTGGGTGCCTGGGCCCTTGCGTTTCGGGAGATCCGCTCTTTAGTGCCGGTGGGGTTTTTAGGCGTAACTCCCAAATCAAGTGGTCAACCTCAAACTTGGGTAATTATACCTTTATTATAACAAATAATAACAATTAACTCGTTTTTTGTGACAAAACATACAATATCTCGTTTCTTAAGTACATTGCTTGAAGAGGGTAACCGCTCAGATTGCATGCACTTCATTGCTACTTCCCGAAAATCACTCATAGACTAAACAAACAAATGTGAACATAGTGGTTCCCATACGTTAGGTTCAACCCTTAAAAGAACTCTTAAAATTCTTTGTGTAAATGTCTCTTCGTGACAAGAACGCTGGCTCTGTGAAGACGGAGGGCCGGTGGTAGTAAGGGGGGGATGTTCTGCCACGCGGGTCTTACGATGTCGAATCCAATGGGGTACCTCAAACTTGGGTATTTAAACCTTTGAATACTAAAACAACACGATCACAACACGTTATGGGGAATCTGTGGGGCCACAATGCACGACAGCCGTCCGAGAAGGACTGTTCTGGAGAAACTGAAGCTTCTTGGTGTCCCGGCAACGATAGGCGGGTCGCTCTAGAACGCTCCTCGATGACCTCCCGCGTGGTCCTCTTCCCAGGAGGTCTCCTTTTGTAGCGAAAGGCTGCTACTGCCTCCCGAGTTCCTCTGTTCCCGAGTGGCATATCTAGTGCACCCTTCCTATGTGCCTCTGTATACCATGCTAAGACTTACGATATGAGGGAGAGCTTTATAAGTGCTGGGGAGTACATGATTACAGGTGATGGGAGTATGAGGGAATACATAGTGTAACGTGGTGGGAAGATGATCATGATGATGATAAGGGGGACATTTCCTTAGGAGCATTGGTTAACATGGACATGTTAGCATCTATCGTTCTGTAGCGTCAGTGCTACTGTCTTCCCGAGTTCCGCTTGTCCCGAGCGATGTGCCTAGTCCCTCCTGCCTAATGTACCCCTGTCTAATGTAGGTGGACTTACGATATATATAAAGGGACCTTTATTGGGGTAGCATGGAATATAGAACAAGCCTGGAATATACGGGGGAAGGGGGGAAGGGGCCACTGAGCGGGAAGCGGCGGTCGGCGCGAGCCGACCGCGCTGGAGTCCTGTCGATCGGGAAACGCTACTGCTGCTCGACTGCTCTGTACTGAGCCTGTGCCTCGACTGGTCGGGGCTGCCTCTCTGCCGGCGGCGAGGATATGGGGACATTTCCTTAGGAGCATTGGTTAACATGTTAGCATCTATCGTTCCCTGGGTGATGAAAGAATCCTGAACGAATGAGTCGAGGGGTTGGAGTATGAGGGAAGGTCTACATAGAATAGATGGGGGACTTGCTGCTGGGCTGGTCTGGGCTGAGACTGTGACTCGACTCGACTGTCTCTCTGCCAGCGGTGCATATCAAAGACGGGAATCAAACAAGGGTGTTTGCAGTGGGTTCGAGTAGGTTTAACTGAAAAGAAGAGCTAAAGGGTAAGGAGGAGAGAGTAAAGACTTACAAAAGGTTGCAGAAGGCGCTCGGTGGGGTGATTATTGCGCCTGCGGCTCCCAGGATCCTCCGCTCAAACTTCTTTCGTGGTTCTAATAGGGTTTTGACGGCTTTCTAGAACTGTGAAGGGCGCTGGATGGAGGGATGGTGGAGAGCGCTGTCTTCGTTCTACGGCTGATCAAGGTTCAGTTGGTTTAACTGAAAGGAAGAGCTAAAAGGTGAGGAGGGAAGAGTAGAGACTTACGAAAGGTTGCAGAAGTAGCTGGACGAGGTGCCTCTATGTTAGCTCACTACGAGGTAGATCACTATGTTCCGGCACTTGACGATTACTGTGCACAACGGTGTACGGCGCATGAACGTCGAATTGCGTGGGGACAATGTGCAGTCCCAAGAACGGATGGATGACCAGTTCGAATTCTAAAATACGCCAGAAGAAATATCGCTTCTCCAATTGAATAAGGCTCTTACTAAAGCCGGACGTTCGCAGTAGGTTCTAGTTGGTTTTAACTGAAAAGAAGGGCGGAAGGGTAAGGAGGGGAGAGCAAAGACTTACGAGAGCTGAATGGGGTGCCGAGGGGTTGATGGTCGAGAGACTCTGGAAGGGGCGGAAATGGAGTCAAGGAGATGCATCCCTGGCCCAGGCGCATCGCGCTCGGCGGTGATGGTGGTGGAAACAGTGTCCGAGAGGCTCTGGAATGCGATAATTTAAAGGCGCCACTCCAACACGATGTCCGGCTGTTCAGAAAGGGTTCGAAACGCGGTCAGAAATTCATAAACCTTCTTCCTCAACGACTTGTGCTTGCTGTCCACTTCGGCGGACATGCGTGCCAACAAAGAGATTCAAAGCGCGCCATACTCTCTAGGACAATCATAAGAGGCGTCAGTCCAAACTACAGACTGACACCAAAGTAGAAACCGATGGTCGTCACAGAGAAGACGCCGGCTCTTCTTCAGATAGGAATAGCTAGTTGTTTTGGCCAGAACCATAGGAACAAGTGTGTTGTTTGGAAATGGCGCGAAAAAGTGATCGATCGAAAGGTCGGCGATTGGGAGCTAAGCAGGCGCTCGAGTGGCGTCGCTGGCGTCATAGTCCTAACCACAGATAAGCATTTGTCAAAATCAAATGAGCTCGAGCTTGTCTCCCTGAAATTGATCAAGAGAGAGAGAGGAGATTCCCTCATGCTGTACATACCATAAAGCACTACAAGTGAGAATCCGAGACTTCAGCTCAGTCTTCAAGGGAACTGTCCGTCGCCGACGTTCTCCCTTTGCGCTGACGGAGCGGAATCCTCCTTCAAGTGTACACTTTCTAGATGTCCTTCTTTTCAGAGTCTCTCAAACCATCCTCGTCGGTACTCCATCGAGCCCCTTCTTCAACCTTTGGTAAGTGCCCGCGGCTTTTTCTTACCCCCTCTGCTCATCTTTTCAGTAAAATCAACTTATCGATCTTATCGTTCCATTTTTAAGTAGCGCGGCCCTACAGCAGCGCATGGATGGCGTAGTCGCTATGGGCCACCACCAGAGACACCATGATTGATCAATTGACATCGCTAAAACCTATGGGATGGTGAGCTCCTCTGTTCCACCGTGCCATTAGACTCGCCTAGCAGCATCTATCTGCGAATGTATGGAATATCTACTCTTCTCAGTCTCAGGCAAAGTCTCAATACCAAAGGCTCGGTGATGTAAGCATATTTCGTCTTGTTTTTCCAGCTAACGATTCGAGCCCAGTTCGGGGTACATGGATAGTAATGAAGCCCTCATATATTACCATCTACAGGGAGCAACCCATAAATATTACCGACCACAGTATGGTAGGCGAAACATTCCGGTGCCCAGTGGCCTTACACACAATCGCTCGACAATCACGTCTTGGCTTGGCGAAACCCAGCATCACCACCTTATCGCACAGAAGTATTATCGGCCTAAGGGCTCTCACCCCAAAGGCCTTTCCAAAAATTCGGCGCGGTGGACGTCCTCCCCAAAGAGAGCACAGAGAAGTTAGAACGTGAACGAAACTGTTTGTGTGAAACGAAGTGAGCCCCGAGAGGCTCTGAAGAAGCGGAGAAGATCAAGGAGCCCATGCAGGGCCAACCGTCTCCTCAGAGCGGTGCGATAAGAAGAGAGAGAGTGCAGAGAAGTCAGAGAAATGTTTCTGGCACTGGATGGTAGTGGTGATCTTGGTAACCGAAAACAAAACTTAGGACCTTCAGATATCCTCCTGATGGAGGCTGATGTCCTGGAGTGACAGCTGAAGCTGACCAAGGTGATCCTGGCGGTCGCTCAAGAGCGTTGCATATTCCCGGGATAGAGACTATCTAGGGCTTCATTGACGATGTTTGGCGCGCTCGTAACCGAAGCCATCGTCGCCGCCGAGTGACTGGGCAATGCTGCTTTACGGTGGAGCCTGTGTTGTCAGGTTTAGCACAAGCTCGAACTCGAATCGGGCAACAGGGCAGTAGGGCAACCTACCGTACCCTATTAATACATTGCCTTGTGGATGATCACAGATCTAAGCATCGCCGAACGGGATATGTGTGACCCAAGGAAGCATCGCCTGGACTCCATATCCGTCCTTCCCAGAATCTCTCGGATAACCCCTCGGCACCCCATCGAGCGACTTCTTCAACCCTTCGTAAGTCCTTGCTCTCTCTTCCTCACCCTTTCCACTCTTCTTTTCAGTTAAAACAACTCAATCCTTTCCTGGAGCTCCAAAGACCAAAAATTCTGTGGGAGAACTGTCACCTCTTTTTAGCGCTACACAACAACTTAGTCCCTGGATCGTCGCCACGTGACACATCGCCGCGACTCCATATATATCCGCCATTTCCAGAGCCTCTCGCCCATCAACCCCTCGGCACCCCACTGTGAAGAGTAATCGCATCGTGTGTCACATTGGACCATGCTTCGCTCGTTTCTCGTGGCCATTGCTGGCCGTTTAGCCGCTCCAATCATATAACCTCCTATTTATACCCTCGAAGCCGTGATCCACTCGAGCTGAGGGGGGGGGGATTGTCGCGAACAGCGACTCTCTTTGGCCCGTTATTGTCGTCCCAAGGACACGAAAAACGGAGACAGCGCTCTCTACCGGCTACCCGTCAGTAGTCTATTTTATTTGCCCCCCCCTTTTATTTTATTCTATTTACCCCCCCCCCCCCAAAACCTGATGACAGACAGACGCGCGTGTCTTTCGCGCAATACAGCTGTCATCAAGTTTGGGGGGGGGGGGGGGTAAATAGAATAAAATAAAAAGGGAAGAAGGAAGGTGCCCTTTTTAATGATTCGAGTACCTCTCACGAATAAGTTTTCTTCTTTTAAGAAGAACTGGGTATGTGTTTATGTTTAGCTAGAATTATAAATACCTATTTTAGAAGTATTGGTTTTTCGAAGTTGAAGCCTTCAGGCCCGGAGGCTCTCTCATTTCTCTTTCGGGAGAACAGAGAGACTGCATACTGCTTCTCAATGAGAAGGAGACCGTGTTTAATGGATGGAAGTTGCCGAATGCCCCTGAAGAGGAGAAAACTCCTGAAACGATCTACATTGAGAATCTGTTCAAAGATATGAGGCGCAGCGGGCTAAGAAGATGGCTGCTATCGAAGAAAGCGAAGCTTATCCAGCAGAAGTCGAAGATTCTGATCTTGATGAATCTTGGGAGGAGAGCTCCGATTCTGGAGACGATTCTTCGAACGAGGATGAATTCCCGCACACACACACAGCTCACCGGAGCACAAAGACCCGCGTGGCAGTCCCGAGCTAACGACAAGCGAAGGACTAAGACACGGAGTTTTTTATAGGGAGGCCAAATCGTCGATCTTCCTCTTTCAGGGAAACTTCAGACCCAACTGCAATTCCCTTCGCCTGGGCTCAACCAAACGAGGACGACCAAGCTGACCATCCCCTGTCAGGACAATCATCACCAGGACGACGCAGAGGACGGCTGGGGCTCTGAAGAAAAGACCCAGTAACATTAAGCAGTCACCTTCTTCACGTTTGCCGTGTCCTCTTTCTGTCCAAATCTTGATCGACTCAAGTCTTGATCGTTGTCCTCGATTCGCCGTCGTCCCGTCTTCAAAGAGCCTCCCCCCTTTCGCCCTTTCCTCACCTCCGCCACCTTGTCCATATTGTCTACTTCTGTAATAAAAGGGTCTGCGTGAGTCACTTTGCCACACCTCAGCACCAGGGACTGGGACTCGGAGTGGTCCCAAGTCAGTCGGTCATATTCCCATTAACAAGAGGAGCTTGGGTTGGCCCGCAACAGCCACCATACCGCTACACATACCCCCGTTCCTCTACTCATTATCCCTGTCGTTGCAAGGCCATGGAACGCACAGTAAGCTTCACTATTTGCGCTTAGTCGCACGCCACATCTTGTCCAACGTGTGCTAAGCCGTTCAGTCGCAAGTACAATGTACGTCGTCATGCTGCCGGAATCCACGAATCTGGAATCCTAGGAGCAGATTCGATTAGAATAAAGATGTTTAATGTTCAATTTAAATCCTATGCGCAAAGAAGGAGCCTAAACCTACATACGAACAAGCTGAAAGAGAGCAGTTTCAGCACGCTCTCGTGCCTCACCCTATCCAAAGGGAATGAGGCGCCATTCAGTCCAAACTACAGAACGACACCAAAGTACAAAAAAACAATGGCCGCCGCAGAGAAGATGCTTGCGTCTTCGCTTGGATTGTGTGACTGTTACGGTGCTATTAAACCACGGTTCCAAGAGCTTTGAAAAGATTTGGACATACCCATAAAGAGTTTGATGCGGGAGCACATATTTGAAAAGGACGCGGAGGCTGTTTACGGTCGATAAGAGATCAACTGAGGCGCGCCACAGTGAGGGGCGCCGCGTCACTCCTGGCCGGAAGGTTCGGGCTTCAATTTATGAAGGAACGTCCCAGGAACAAGTCCGAGGAATGCGGCAACTCAAAGGCGCAATTCCAACATTTTAAACTACAAAAGACACTAGGTAGAGCTAGGTAGAACATGCTCACACTTCTAGGTACTTGGTGCACTTGTTTCATCGTCTTAAAAATGGTAGATTAGAAAGCTACTTTGGTGGTCTTCGCAGAGGCTGTGGCTCTGAATGAAGTTCTACTATTGGATTAACACCTCGTGGCGTCGACCCCCCTTTCTTTGACTCTGAAGTGCCTCGTGCCTCCTGCTGAAGTGTGAAAAGGAGTTCTAATCTCGGTGACCATCGGGGTGTCGTCTTCCACGTCCTCTCCTTCGCAGTCCCTCTTCCGCGGCCCGTCGCGCGCCTCTTCCGATCGCGCGCCGTTTGCACCTCGCCTGACCTTCTGTTGTGACAGCGCCTCTCGCGCCCTCCTTATGCCCGTGTGGCGATAAAACGCCGCTTGTGGGAAAGAAGGCTGCGCGCGGCTGCTGACCGTTATTTTCACATTGGTCATTGCTCATGACTACGTGTTCCCGCGAAGTCTTTACAGTTTTTTGAATGCGCACCGTTTTTTTCAATGGGAACCTAAGATTTGATTTAGTGATTTAGCGCTTTACTGACGTCTCATCTCCTCAAAAGATTCGTGTCGTGCTTTTCTGCCGGATTTATTAGCTTTGCGAAATGTCACCTGCACTGTCTTTGGTATCAGAACACAATTTCCCTGTGGAATCACACCCCTGATATCCGTAGAGCATCGCTGGAAGAATGTCACTCTCCAGGACCCCATATTCCGTGTCGTGTTTTAAGAATCACCGAGCGATATACGTATAAATCAGAGATGCACCATTCGTTGCTTTCCAGAGCCTCTAGGACATAAACCCCTCGGCACCCCATCGAGCTACTTTTTCAACCTGCAGATCTCTGCATCACTGCATCACTATGATTTGAGGACCGAAAACGTCATGCTCCAGAGCTCTCAGAACGAGCTCAACTTCTTGAAGCTGTTCAACCACCGAAAAACTGTGCTAGAAGACGAGGCCCCACAGGATCTCCAGGACACGGACTTGGAGAACCGAAGTTCTCTGGAAGAGGTAAATCGTGTTGAGTGAGCTCACTTAAGTCCACTACAATCCTCGCCAGGCACTCGAGACATTGCGCGTGACTCTACCTCCTTCCCAGAATATATCGAGCACCATCGCCTTAGGGAGCCAACCAAACTACTTCTTCAACTATTTGTAAGTCCCATCTGTCCCCTGCTCACCCTTCCGCCCTTCTTTTCAGTAAGTCCAACTCGATCCTTCCCAAGGCCAAGTGGCCCGAAGAGGATGAAACAACCCTGAAGATGGTGGACTACATTGGTAGGCTACAAGAGTGGCGACACTGAAAATGGTTCTTAGAACGGTCATCCTCCCCGCGACCGAATCCAAACCCTGGAATATAGATGTCCGGAAGTCCTGACAGTCTCGGGATATGACTTCGCCGCTGACATCTTCAGCGCCGGATGTGCGGTTTTTGAAGTGGCAACCGGCGACCACCTTTTCAAAGACGTCGAACAAGACCCTGTCGAACAGCTGACACGCATGGAGTTCAGTTCCAGGAGCTCTTCAAGAGTAAGTTGTGGAGTGCCCTCTGAGCACAAACGCTTGTTTCAGAACGGGACCCTCAGCAGTCGGCATCAGTTCCACTCCGAGCAGACCGCGCCTCTGCCCCTACGCCTTCTTCTTATCGAAGAATATGGATGGAGCAGCACCATGCGAGGAGATTCGCCGAATTCCTACTTCCGATGCTGAAACTGGATCGAAGTCAGAGGCCTATTGCGAGGCTACGTAAGGCCCTCTATGGCCTCGCCACCCTCCGTCTCTCCCCTATTCCCACTCCCCTGCACCACTCCGGTGATCTCCCCTTTCCCTCCGACCTGTCATGCCCCTACTTCACCTGTCATCATGTCTCCCAAAATTCGACCTGTCACGGTTCTATCCACCAGCACTATTCGTCGGGGCGGACTGTCACGTCCATGATCCATCTTCTTACCATTTAGAAAAGCATTCTCCCATATTCGGAAATCTTCCTCACGGTGACTCATCGGTCACCTGTCCTCCCCTCTCCACCGTCCGGCCCTTCATTGTGCCCCGCGCCCTTCCTGTGCCTCCGTGCCTTGTATTTTGTTTTAATAAAGGTTTAATACCCAAGTTTGAGGTTCCCATCCCAAGACAACCAACTCTCACCGAAAGACCCGCGTGGCAACTTTGGATCACTTCAAGTTCCACTGCACCGATTCTCTCGCAACTGACAATATCGCAACTCTTCCCTCCTCTTCTACCGTCGCGCCCGCTTACGACCCCGGAAACCTAGGATCACTTAAAGATCACATTTCCAAACTATCCACCGCCAGAACGATTGAACGATATGAACGATTGTATCTGAGCAGCAGTAGATAGCCAGACGTCAGGTTAGAGAGGTTCCCCTAGGGAGAATTTCCAGCCGGTCCAACCTTCGTGGTAGTATATCTTTCCGCTTCTTGCAACTGCTCCCCCTGACCTTCTTGGTGGACTTCTTCTCCCAACGACGGCTGCAAATCTGCCACACCCATGCTCTTGTGTAAGAACGCGCCGAACTTGTAAGAAACCTACTTCTCCATCCAGGTAATCTTAGCAAAAGTCAGACGACCAGTAGTAGATCTCCCAAGCTACCGTAGCCTATCAATGCATCGCACCTTGTTATCATCGAGCGCGATGTAATTCTCACAAAGATTCACATCTGAACAGAACACGATTTGGGGTCTTCTTCGGGATCGCGATGTCCGAAATGGGCATCCCCAAGCGCGATGCGCCTGACTCAGAGATGCATCGCCTTGACTCCATTTCCATCCTTCCCAGAATCTCTCGAGCAACTCCTCGGCACCCCATCGAGCGCCTTCTTCAACCCTTTGTAAGTCTCCGCTCTCTCCTCCTCACCCTCTCAGGTTTTCTTTTTAGTTAAACCTACTTGGGCCGATGAGAAATTGCCCAAACTTGCTCGGAGACTATTATGCATCGTATGGCAGCGGATTCCCCCTGTTCACCAACGTAACCTGCACATCGAAAACAAAGCCGATCACCTGCCTCGTGACTTGCAAAGACCGAACTACTTCGCCAGCGCACCACAATCCGACTACACCACCGCCGGGCGGAAGTGTATCCTCTCTTGCCTCTCTCTGTAGCACCTCTCGCGGAGTGTATCCAGAGCCTTGCAGTTAGTTTGTTCTTACATATGATCCGTTCTGACTCTCTTTTGCAGGCTCAACAAACGGAACTGGTCTCCACTGCCTTTGCAAGAGACTTGCAGAATCAGTTGTGGAGGACAAGCCGTAGAGTTCCAAATGCAAGGAATTCTGAAGTTCGCCCAACTGAACACAAACCCTTGGAGGCAACGGAGAGGAATCATACCAGAAGAATGGTGGCCAGACCTATTACACCTGAAGTCAGCCCTGGTCGGCAGGATGAAACTATTCATCATCGGAATCATGGGTACGGTAATTCTATTAGCGATCACGTACTACTATGCCGGAGCAGTCGCACAACTCATATCAAGGATGACAACGAATGTGTTGAAATTCACAGTTTACACACATTGGCTACGAATCTACGAGGGATCGAGAGCGGCCATTCACACAAATAAGACCCATGCGAAAATCCTTTAAGTGAGATAAGGAGCGAGAAACCGGACCGATACCATCCATATCAAACCATATCATCACACCTTATCCATACTGTTAACTCATTCAAGCAAAGCCACACTCACTACCCATATAAGCAAGTGGCCGACATCAAGATGATCTAGACTGGATGAGAAAAAGATAGTGAAAATGATAAAAAGATGACATTAAGAAGAAAGAAATTAACGAAAAGAAGGAGGAAAAGAAATACCTCCCAGGCCAATCTATTGTATCCATTACAGTTCTATGACCATCCTATATTATCATCTTTTATAGGTATTATTCTCCGGTAGTTCTCCACTGTTGTAAAGATGTATCTGTCAGTATCCTCCTTTGATTGAAACAGCTTCCTCCCTTTTCCTTGTATCAGTTTGTCCTATGTCTTATGTGTTACGTCTCAGATTGACGTTATGCTCATTCACCACATCTACTCATTGAGCGAGCAGGAGCCTGAGGACCTATGTCCGCGCAGCAAAAGATTCACGTCCAACAACTACAAAGAGTTCATCCACATCAAAAGCTTGGACCCCGAGGAGCTATACCCGTACAAAGAACATGGAGACACTCAAGCTTCCGAAGAACAAGAATGAGACCCCCATTCAGTTGGTCAACAAAAGTCGCGCCAAGCCAAGAAGCCAAGCCAAGAAGCTAAGCCAAAAAGGTGCCAGACGCGCCTCAAAGGGCACTGGACCCCTTGTGTCATCAGGCCCTCTGCATCTCCACCGCAGAGATGACAGTGAAACAAGGCCGTCTGGGGCTTCGACAGGAGGCCAAGCTCATGGAGTTCGAGAAGAACATGGCAACGTTCAGGTTTCTGTGGACTCACAGCGATTCGGACCAGTGTCTGGCTGCAGAAGAAGATCAGAGGGTTCAGCGTCCGATGTCGTACGTTTCCGACGGAGGTTTACTCTCAGGTCTAGAATTCCTTCGTGGCGGGACCAATTCTTTGGTTGAGTTTTACTCGCGAGATCCTTCTCGCTCCGCGATAGAAAGGTTTAGCAGAAACGATAAGCAGAAAGGTTGCCGATAGTGCAACAGGGCTGACGTCCCATGCCGATACTGAAGAGGCATGGCCCACCATCAGGCCCTCTGCATGTCGACGACCGAGATGGTGGAGGACCAAGACCGCATGAGGCTCTTCTTTCAGGCATCATTATCAATGCTTATCAGCGGCCTGTGACTAAATTTCGCTCACAAAAGAAGGCAAACCATCCCCAAAGAAGCCATCAGCAGTATTGATCCTTTTTCGCTAGTTCCCTCGCCTGGCTTCATTTCAGCAGCATCACCACCTCGGCCTTACCTTAGCAGGATGAGAGACTGTCGCAACTAGCGACCCTCTGATGTTCGCCGTGCCTTTTCCCACAAGTACCGGCGGTTCTCCTTTGACCTCACTCGTAAAGCAAACTGACGAGTCGCGTAATTGGCCAAGAGAATCGTCGTTTATCTAATCAGCCTGGGGACGATAAAGGCCCCTCCCGAGAACAAGGTCAAGCGAGAAGAGGGCATCATACCGGCCTAACGATAAGACGCTGAGATCGTCACTCTCATCCGAAGAACATCTCCTGGACGGTCGCGCTCTTTCCTCCCTCCTCACCTTGATCTGTTGTAACCCCTCACCTCATGCCCGTGATAGTCGTCATTTGTTGTTATAGCGTGTATACGTTAGTAAAGGTTTAATTACCCAAGTTTGAGGTCTCAACTCGCCTGGGTATAAGACAAAGTCCCGCGTGGCAATCGAGCACAGGCCGACATCATCGTCGGATCTACCAGAGCAACAAGCTCAACCACTCAGCGCATCGAGGAGGAATCATCCGTCCGCACAGAGACGATCTACACGACAAGTACATGCTGGTGGCGTTATTCACGGAAATCCAAGTCCATCAAACAGAATGCCCCAGATTGAAGACGATCACGCCGGAGAAAGCGGAAGAAAGACGGAGGAATCATGACGTTTTTCATCCTCCAATCATAGGCTTGTTTCAGATAGATGAACTCAGGGACGCATATCCCTCGTTTTCCTAGGAAATTGCGGTGTTCAATGAGTGAATTAATACTTGATCACCAGACTGATATGCAGTGCAGTTTCCTCGATCTTCATGGTAGCATTTATTTACAGATTGTGTTTGCCACATCACAGTGTATTGGTGCAACCACAAACGAAAGAGCGGCCATCTAATGTGGCTAACGTAAGTCAAGAAATATGCGGTAATATTTTCTCTTGTGCTTTTCCAGGAAAAATCCAATGTCTCGACTTGCGGCGGAGCCTGGACATAATATAACAATAGTGATAGATAGGGAAGGGTCACCGCACAGCAGATTCCATAGAAAAGGACGCGGTACTCATCAAGGGGATAACAGCAATAAAGCCAGCGGGGGAGGACCAAGGAAGAGGGAGAAGGGGCGGATCTTGAACGTCTCAACTGAGGGCCGTACAGATTCTCCGGACAAGCTCCTTCAGGATTGAGATCTCTTCCTAGCAGATTCGATCGAGATGGGAGACCCGGATCCTCAAGCATTCCTGGGTCCTCCTCGCCATCATGGCTTCCTGGGACTTTCCTAGTAGTTGAAGCCGCCCAATATACCTTTCCAACCTTCTCGTTGTTCTGCGAGCGAGGGATAACACAGTGGAGTGGGCGAATCCTCCTATGTGAATTGGGCCGTCGGCCGAAGCCGACGGTGGGAGAGGGGCGGAGAGGGCTCCAGCCATGGAAGGTTAGAGTTGTTTTAACTGAAAAGAAGAGCGGAAGGGGGAGGAGGGAAGAGCGGAGACTTACGAAAGGTTGCAGAAGTCGCTCGATGGGTCGCCCTGTGCGCTCTCCGAGCATTTCTTGGTCTTGCTCCACCATGCCCTGGAGCTTCAGAATCGAGAATCGGCGTGACGCGCTTGGCCTGGACCTGGACCCGACAGAAATCCCATCAATGTCGTTCCCGTATGCTGTTCGTTGTAGCCTCGGCCATTGGCGTTGGCATTGGCGTGTTATCAGAGAGGTAAAAGGGGTGGTTCTTCTAGCTTGTAGACTGCTATGCGTCAAACTATGGTTGAAAACATCAGGTGCTGGCCTTGTTTTCAGTAAATTTCGATACTTTGATCTGTTTTTCCAGACAAACTGATAAAAATAATGAAGCAGTTGGCTATAGGGGACAACGAACATTTTTGAAAATAACTATTTTTAGTAAATCAGTGTAACGAACGCGGGTGTTACGACCCACCCGAGTTCCTCTTGATGATGGGTGTATGATCGTCTGGCCTGGGACCACGCCGGGTCCCAGTCCCTAAGGATGTTGTGTAATCAAAGACTTACTTATGACCAGACCATATCCTTTATTATAGGGACCATATTACAGATGAGGTGACGGGAGAAGGGGGCCAGGGAGGGGGCTCTCTTGAAGTGGTGCGGCCCAAGACTCTGGGGATGGTCGGCGGCGGCTGGAGGGCGGCGACGGTTGACCCGTGGGTGTTGCATCAGGATCAACAAGTTAAATATCAGGTGACTTGGTGAAGTTTGATTTCGTACAGCGGAATTTTATTATTAAAGCGAAATTTTGAATTTTGTGTATAGAATAGGTCGAAAAGTTGCTCTAGCCTCGGCCATTGGCGTTGACTTGGAATACGGTGGAATCTAGGAGTAGCTCAGTTGTTTTAACTGAAAAGAAGAGCGAAGGGGTGAGGAGGGGACAGTGGAGACTTACTTAAGGTTGCAGAAGTAACTCGATGGGGTGCCGAGGGGTTGATGGTCGAGAGGCTCTGAAAAGGACGGAAATGGAGTCGAGACGATGCAAGCAGTGTTCACCCGATCGCGGTCGTTCTCTGAAGCCTAGGTTTAAGACAATCCACGGAGTGATGCAAGACCACAACTTTCATGGCGCGGAATAGCCTGAAGACGCTTAGCTCTCATAAGCTCGACGCACAACAGGGCAAAGCTCATAAAGCGTCAGGCTTCGGGACACTTGTGGGCTCTGATCGTCGGCTCGGCGCTCCTCCTGTCGTCCTCGTCGCCGATCGATCGGTTTTACGGCAGCCGCGAGGCCAGATAAATCCGATTTGACCTCTCCGTCGCCAGGCGCTTTCCGAAGAACTCAGGACGGTCAGATCACAGAAGATGGACTAAGGGGGCGACAATAGAGGCAGAGTAGGGGGATGGCGGTGTTCTTCGCGGAAGACTTGTAGAAGGAGGAAGTAGTTCTAAACGGTCCACGAGGCTAATGAGCGGCTGCTTCTTGCACGGTGCAAGGACTGCCCGGGGGTCCTCTTCTCCTGATGTCATATCCCCTGTGGTGAGCAGTCACAAGAACTTGATGGGAAGGGTTTCATGATATAATACTGCGAAAGGAGAGGGCGGTGCGCACAGTTGCCGGTGAGTTACCGGATGTTACGGCTGGGGAGCCAGAGGAGGATCGCTTGGCGGGGAGAAACCATCATCTGTCGTTGACAGGTTTACAGGGGTCGATGCCCTTATACACCGATCCGTCGGTGACACCCAGGTTTTCACCGGTAGGGTCAGAAACTTAACAGTGCCCTTTGTGGGGATTTCGAAAGATCGACGAACCACTTTGACGAGAAGGGAGGACTTTAGAGAAGTTAGGAGTGCTTAGGAGTGTGATGGCGGCTCCGAGCTCTGCTGTGTGTTGGTGATTCATTGGTGAATATCCTTTACTTAAAGAAGAGAGAGAGAATAGAGTTTACAAACAAGGCTTAGGGTACGGCGGACGGTCACCCGCGGGGAAGCGGAGGGCGACCGCCCTGAGACGTGGGTGGTGGCGAGACTGAGGAGTGACCGGTCGCTGGTCACTCCGCCTTGATCAGGGGCAGTGCTTGCGCTCGGTCACAAGGAGTATATGGTGTTGGGCTCCAGCCGTGGGAGGCTTGAGTAGGTTTTAACTGAAAAGAAGAGCGTAAGGGGTGAAGAGGGGAGAGTGGAGACTTACGAAGGGTTGCAGAAGGCGCTCGACGGGGTTCCGAGGGGTTGCCCGAGACACTCTGGGAAGGACGGAATTGGAGTCGAAGTGATGCGTTTCTACTTCATACTTTAAGCTCTGCGAAGGGCAGGACCACTTTAAGGATGCGGAGCCACTCAACACGTGGCCCCATGCGTAGAGTTTTGACATACTTGGTAAACATGCGGTCCTGGAGGACTTCAAGCATACTGATGTCAGCTTTCCTTAAAAATAAAGTGTACAGACGCAGGGGGTAGCGACTGACATGTCGCCCTCTGTGGTTAGTTCAGGTGTTTCCCGCTGGCGCTCCTGATGGCGTGTTTCCTGATGGCGCTCCGACGAGGTGCTCGGCCCTGGAGGCCCGGCGGTGGCTTGATGTACGGTCAGGCGCGGGGTTGGTATCCCCGATGCACCATAACACCGATCCATCGGTGACACTCCTGTGACATTCTTCAAGATCTTCTTTTCTTCCGGTCAAATATTGATCAAACTTGGAGCGCTTCTTTCTGCTTGGAGTGACTTTCTTATCCGGGTATGGGGTTTGGAGTTCATGATCATCGTACTCATCCTCGCGAGGGGACGTAATCGCCATTCCTCGACCGTTCGAGTAGGTCTGTAGTATTCAGTCTAGACGAAGGAGTAGACTGTGTTGTGCTTGTAGGTGGGACTTCGGTAGCTTCGACGGCTTCTCTCCCTGTTTTTGTTTTCTGATCATTTCGAAAGGGGTTCTTCATTGTGAGCTCCAACGGTTTCCATTCAAAAGCTTGGGGAACCGAATTCCAGTTGTAGCGACTGTCGAAGAAGAGCGGAAGGGTTAGGAGGGGACAGAGGAGACTTACTAAAGGTTGCAGAAGTAGCTCGACGAGGTGTCGAGGGGTTGATGGTCGAGAGACTCTGGGAAGGATGGAAATAGAGCCGAGGCGATGCTTCCCAGTACCAGGGTGGTTGCCGCTTTTTTGCGATGTGTTTCCCCATCGTCGTCAGTTACAGATGGTCGCTTGTGGCGGATAAGAGTGTCAAGTTCTTCATTGTAAGCAGATTCGCTGAGGCGTTCAGGTGAGGGAGTGCGCGACGAGGACTGAAACAACGGCGTTGCTGAAAGGTAAAGTGGGAGATCAGTACCTTGGTCTGCAGTACCGTTGAAAGCTTTGGAGGTTGCTCCTCTGGCTCGGTCTCGTCGGGTGCCGTGTCGTGCTTCGTGCCGTCTTCGGGTGTGGCTTCACCTGTCTCTCCTGATTCTATTGGTAGAGGGGACATGGTTGGAGAGTACTCCCGGTCGTCCGCCTGTGATACGGCTGTGGCCTTACGAATGGCAGTGTGGTTATTTTCGTCTCCAGTTAATGCTAAGGGCGCTGAAACAAATATATATACTTAATACAACAAAACCGTACTTACATAAACGAAGCATTTGAGGCATCATAGCAGCGTTCCTTAATAGAGGTCGTGATCATCAGAAATCCAGAGAGAATCGCCAAAGACATAGCCCTGCAATGACGACGGTTGTATCTACAGTGGACAAGAGGAGCACTCACCTGTACGAGCTACTGTCTTGCTTGAGTCTTCTTGTGCTAGTGATGCGGCAAAACTTAGTTGGAGATGTTATATATTGCAGTAGATTGCACCACTTTTCCATTTGCTCGACTGACATTTGTTTCAGAATAATGATTTCGTTGGGTGCGCTTTCGGGACCAGAAGGGTGGTGATTAAATACCTCCTAAATAACGTGAGTCGATGCTGCCACTGTAGATGACAATGTGAAGTTCGTTTTGCATTTTCCTTCTCTTCTGCTTTGGTCTAGGCAGAACCTGGACGTTACAGGGTGTAGGATAATCTCTGAGCCTGTAAAAACAAAGTTAGAATGGATCATGTGTGAAAAAAACTAACTGCAAGGCTCAGGATACGCTCCGCGACAGCACAGTGTGATCGAAATGCCGATCGATAAAGCGAGGCGTTATGACGTAAACAGGCGCGCGGGCGATGCAAACGAGCGCTCGAGGGAACCGCGTCACCCCCTCCTTAGAGGCGCCATCGGGTTAAGGCCGGGTTCTCAAATGAGGCTTAGTTTACAGGGTCGGCCCAAAGTTTGGAATTACCTCATTCGACCTAAAAGTTATGAAAATCAGTTTGAAATCAACAAACAAATCAACAGTTCTAGTAAAACAGAGTGTGACGAAAAACATATTCAAAGATT
>JADLIF010001497.1:0-35045 GCA_016648015.1 Steinernema khuongi | reverse complement strand
GTACAAAACACCATTCGCGACCTTACTGATGTCGAGGTTTGCTTTTATAACTACTAAACATTGGGCCAACAACCTACTACTGGGAGAAAAGTGACAACGCGCAATCTGCGCGCGCAGCCCCGGTTCTGAAGGTGATAATGGGTAATTAGATGATAAAGGCCGCTCCTCGTCCTGGAGTTTGTGTGAACTTCTATACAACGAACCGAAAGGTGTCCGAAAGCCAAGTGTTCAAAGCGCGTTTGCCTTACATTAAGAGTAGCATCTGACTATCCTAGGAAACTTGAAGCCTACGGAATGAGTCTGACCACTCAAATCGCCGATTCATGCGACGACCCTTCCGTGACTCTCCAGAAATTGGTGCCGATCCTCGGCCACTCCAAGAATCGATGCGAGGCAAGCATAGGAGTCAACGGGACAAATTCCCTCCTTGCAGTTACGGGCGCCTTCAGCAGCGATATTGGCGACAACGTCAACTACCTCCTGCAGGTGCTCAGATTGCGCTATGTACTCCCACACACGACGTATTTCGAAGTATTCAGGTTTCCCGAAGCAGGAAAAGAGATTTGGGAAATGTCGTGTGTGGGTCCTTTGGCGTCAAAGTCTTTTGGAGTTGATAAGAACATCTCCTTCAGGCTTTCTGCATCCCTGTCATCGAATCCGTTTCCTCGAGTCTCTCACTCGACGACCCGACACGTTACCCTTACTTCGTACGCACAAGTCCCAGCGACATCTTCCGCACCCAGGCGATCGTAGACCTTCTCCAGTCGCAGCACTTCGTCCACGTCTCCGTCATCTACGATGGATCCGACTTCGGGTCGTCCATATACACCCAATTCAAAACGCTGGTAAGGGCTTTCTACTAAGGGTTGATTTCAAGTTGATCTTAATGGACTTTCGCATGTATCACCGTGGTCATCAACGTAGAAGCATCCCACCATAACGTACCTATTTCAGATCGATGGTTGTAAGACTCCCGGCGGCATCTTCCAGATACCTTGTGTAGAAGGAGCCTACGAAGTCGATTTTCACAAGAAGACGACAATGAACAAGGTAAGTATAATGTGTCTGTTGGTAAAGATAGCAATTCAGGTGGAACAACAACTTCTGGAGCTCAAGACGGGCCTGAATACTACGAGTGTCAAGGTTATCGTCATCTTCATGAATCCGGAGGCAGCTCAACTTCTCTTCCTCTACCTCACCTTCTGGGGATACAAGAAGGGCGACTTCATCTACATCTTTGCGCACCAGCACGATCTTCTCTCCGAGCTGACGGAGTTCTCCTTCGCTGTAATAGACCACTTGGAGCCCTATCAGGAAGCCAACAAGATTCTGCAGGAGGATCAGGACACCGTCTTGGCGCTTATACCGGTAGGCATAACCCCCGCTACCCGTAGAGGGAACGCTTCTAGTGACCGGTTTAGAATCGCTACATGAGGGAACTGATCATGTCGGAGAACGCTTGCTGTTTGGACCTCGACCAGGACTGTGGCTACAGTATGCAATGTTCGGGAGACGAGCGTCTTGACAACTTGACCGATTACGGTAGGTCTACCCAAGTTATCATATCTACTTTCGCTTCCTCCAGATTTGAAGCAGATTCGGACCGTTTACAACGCCATCAACCTGGTCGCGCACTCTCTCATCGGAATCCACAAGAAGATGTGTCCAACACACCAGTTGGGACAGGACTGCGAAACGATGGCCAAGAATCTCACTGGGAGGATGCTTCTGGAGCAAATGATGAGAACGACTTTTACTGACGAAGATGGCCACGAGTTCAAGCTCTATAACCGCTCTGCGAGGCCTTCGTTCGACATCGTCCAAATGCAGGATGTGAGTTTTGCCTCAATTTTGTCTTACTAGGACTGATAGCTCTTGCCATATCCTTTCTATTCCTTAAAATACTCCGTAATCCCTCTTTTACAGGGCTACTGGGTGCCGGTTTTGCTCGACTACGACCCATTCATCGGTCCTCAGCCTAACCCCAACCTATCCGAAGTGCGCTATCCCCCAAACTGGGATGAGATCCAGGAAGAGAACCGCGAATGCCAGGCCTTCTGTCACGAAAAGATCGTCGTCCCGCGAGGCGTCTGCTGCTGGAAGTGTCAGGAGTGTCCTGGCCCGCACATGTACATCGAGAAGCCAATGCAGGTTTGCCCCTCCACCGACGTGTCGATCGACGTGGTACCTTTTAGGGACCGCCAATGTCAGAACTGCTCAGTGGACGAGGTGCCCAACGCCTTCTTCAACGCGTGTGTTCCTGAGCCCCCGCCGCCCTTCTTCTACCCGCCCACTGGCGAGATGTACGTCCTCTTCGGACTCTCTGGCTTTGGAATACTTCTCTCGATCCCAGCTGGCGTCGTCATCTTCCTGAAGAGGGAGACGCCCATGGTGAGAGCATCTACGCCAGATCTTTGCTTCTTCATGGTGTTCAATCTCTGCTGCATGTTCGCCGTCTCCGTCATCATACTGCCCAGGTTAGTTCTTGGCTCCTTCCATGAAACTCGGCATCCACGTGCGATCAAGCCAGATAAGGTTAGCTAAGCAAATGAAAAACCAAAGGCGCGATATCTGAAAGTAGCTCTTAAGCACATGAAGTTCTGAAAAGTCCTTACCGTTGATTTCAGCTCCTCTTTGGGGATGTGCACCTCGGCGTGGTGCCTTTCCACGGTCCTTCTCTGCCAGACGCACGCCCTCTTCCTCGTCAAGGCCGTCCGTCTCGCGAGGGCCCCCTTCTTCGTGCGGCTCCTCTCGATGGTCCGCACCCCTGCCAAGGCATCGCTTCTCCTCTGTGCCGGCTTCCTCCTCCTCCAGTCAGTGGTCACCACCATGTGGATCCTGCTCCGTCCGCCCGTCATCGTCCGGACACCCTCGGGACACCGCTACTGCAGCTCCAACTCCGAGGTCCAGACGATCGTCCTCCTTCTGATCCCACTGATCCTACTCCTCCTCACCTTCTGCTTCCAGAAGATTGCTGGCCGGAATCGTCTTCTTTTCCAGGTGGGCGAATGGCTTCTTACTGTTGTTCTATAGTACCTTTTCAGGTACGGCAAGCCAGACAGGGCCTTGCAGGCTCGCTATGTTTCATCGTCAACTACGCCGTCCTACTTCCGCTAATCTTCATTGAGGTGAGACTCCCTGCAAATCCGCATTCATCTATATCTAACCTGACCTCCTCTTCAGGACCAGGATCAAACAGTGCGTGCGATCATCTTCATGTGCATTCCTCTGCTGACTGCCTACGTCGCTTTCGTCACGATGTTACTCCCCGTGATCTGGGAACTGGCGTTCCATGCCGCCGTCAACCAGCACGAGTACGTGGCGAGGGAGCGCAGTCGACAGTTCCGCGAGGGGAACGTCATGTACTACGTGGATGCAATCGTGCTCCGCCGGCATCGGACGTCGACAACAACCTCTCCGCCCGACAAGAAGAAGCTGGCGCGGCCGTCAAAGTCTGCACCTGGGAGTGTGCCCCGACGTTCGACAGACGTGTCGGGCATATAAGGTCCAAGGAGAAGAGGAGCCGCGCAGCAATGTTCAATACGGGTATAAAGAGTAAATATTCACTGGTTGGTAATATTTGTCTCTCCTTGGGGTTGATCTTCTTTCCACGGACATTAGCTGCTTTCACTCGGCACTTCTTCGCTATCCGGGGCTTTATGAAGTCCGTGAAAGCTTAGGGAAAGTTCATGGCAGGAACACCACTGTTCTCATTTTCGTCTATTCCGCCTTTGGTGCTCTTTGGTGGGCTTACTAGAGGAAGATCGATAAGATCGATGGTGGTAGTCTGGTTCTAAAACCGAGGAGCGGAGGATCATTATTCAATGTTTATTACAAGTGGAAGGAGAAAAGGTTCACTGGTAGGGACTCTCCTTGGGCATGATCGTCTTCAACAAAAGGTCGCTGCGGCTCTTGGACCGCGATTTCTTGGATCGCGGCACGTGGATGAGGCGCCGCGTCACCGGCACGTCCGAATTTATAACCGCCAGGGATGGTTTCGATACAATCTGCAAGCGGAGGGTTATAAACGTGCTACAATATTTGTATCTGATACTGGATGGAAACGACGTTAGAACGCTATAGTGTCCGCAGTATTACAGTGATAATGATCATGTACCTACCGTAACGTTGTTGGCAGTGGAGTCCAAGTCGGAGAGGAAGGGAGGCTGTCGGACGATGGGCGGATTGGTGAGCTGTGCGCGCTGGCGGTGTCGCTCGGCGGCGCGTTTTCCAATGCGGACGACATCGTCGCTGACCCGAGGGTCGTTCTGGAAGCGTTCCGACAGCTGCATGCGCAGGCTAAAAGGACCTTCACCAGAGCGGAGCGGCATGGAGGCACTCACGAGAGGTCGGACTTGATGCGTTCCACGACGGTGGACGCGTAGTACTTGGACTCGAGGGCGCTGAGAAGCAGCTGCTTTGTGAGTTCCTTCGTCATTACCTTGAAGCGGAGGGGTTAGATTCGGCAGCTCACAATCTCGGGGTACTTACGGGAATGCCGTCGACATCGAGGATGAAGTCGCCAACGTTGTAGATGCCCGCGCAGAGCCCGTCTGGGTCCACTTTCATCACCACAACCTTGCTGAATGAGTTCTACAGAATCGAGAGTTTAGTTTAGAGCTCCAGCAAATGAACTTCCTACCTTCACGGAGAGGCCGAGTTTCGTGCCCGCGGTACGGTAAATGTGGGCGACGAAGTAGTCGTAGGACTTGTGCTTGGTGTAGTTGATTTTCGCAAGACGTCTGTCGCTGACGGGTGTTTTGTTGACTCTTCGGTTGACCTCAATGGTCATCTGGAAGTAGATGTACGGAATTATTCGGAAAACAAGATAAGAAGGCTGCTATTTGACCTACGCATTTTCTCCTGAGAACCTAGTAGCTGCGAATAACTAAACTACTTTGATTGCCAGGCTCTGCGGCCTCGTTCGAAAGCCAGACGGACAAAAACATCCACATATATAGAAAACTTCCACTTGCCTGAGGGTAGGAGGCCTGCATGTTCCGGATGAGCTGGTAGAAGTGGTCGACGTTGTTGGGCTGGCGTCCGTTAACCGTGAAGATTTGGTCTCCGACAGCGAACTTCCCATCGCCTTTGGTGTCCTTCTGTACGCGACTCACCACCAGCTTCTCGGTTAGGGTGAGGCCAAGCTAAAAGCAGAGGATTAGGCGTGCACGAAAAGCCACTCACATTGTCATTCTCCTCGTAGTCGATGACGACGGTCACCTTCTCCGTGATTGGCGTCTTCACCTTGACTTCGACAGACGTTTCGTTGTCGCTCTCCATTCGATATTTCTGCAAAGTAAAGGAATCAGAGGGAACTGAGACTGGAGATGTATTTCGGGCTTTCGAGATGCCTCCTTTGAAGGCGTCCGAAACAGAAGAAGCTAGCAGAGCAAAATTTATCGTTTCCAAGCAAAATACAGCAATCCACAGTTGCTAAAACGGCAGAAAAAATCGCAAAACTGTGAAAGAAACGCTGCGCCTAATCGGTTTGTTAAATAGTTAAATTATTGTTTGGTTTGTTAACTACTAATAGCTAAAAACGTTTAGCTTCTTTGCCCTTGTCTTCATGAGCCAGCACCAGTGATGGGAACTGGAGCACCATCTTTCACCGTCATAGCAATAGGTAATTGTTCTGGACAAGAAAACCAAAGAATTTCCCAAAAATCAGTTATTTTTCAATGATCCATCCCTGCTAACTTCAACGCTAGACTGTGTCGGGTGGACTGATCGAGAAAAAAGCATAAAGTTGAAAGACCGAAATTCATGTCAAGCGGAGGCAAAACGTGTACTTACTTCTCACAGCAATTCGGTACAAAGCGGGAGCGACCGACCGATAGAATTTGTAGCAGTACAGGTGGTGGTGCAAATGAGGACGACCTGTCTGACCTGGGGCGAGTGCTTTTGTCTCGTAGGCTTGCAGAATGCAAAAAGATCATGGTGCATTCAGCAATTGACCACGGGGCCTGAATGGGACGATCGGAGGGACCTTTTTGTTTCACTGCAACTCGCTTCTACTACTCAATGTTAAGAAGAAGAATCTCTGGAAAGTACAACCGCCCCGCGGCTTACGATTCACTGCTTGCTACGAGAGAACATTTGGCAAAATATTAATTTATTCAGGGGCGTTGTGCGCCATTAAGAGCAACTAACATTAACATTAAACGCATTAAGAGAGAGCATTAAGCCAATGGAGCCGTGATAAAAGCCATGAACATCACGATAACGATGGGGATGAAGTCCTCCCACACTGCCGACTTGAAGATGGACGCCGAAGAGTTGACTTCAGGCGCATTGGGGTCCTGCGCACCTTGATCCTCGACGGTGTAGTTCTTCAAGTCTGCCGACTCGAGGAGGTACATTGAAGAGTTGCCTACAAGCCCAATGGGGTCCTGCGCATCTTGATCCTCGAGCATAGGGGTAGTGGTATTGGTCGTCGTAGCATCGTATCCACTGGACGTGTGATTGATCTTGAAGTCCGTCGGGAGCACTTGTACGAAGGTGAAGTCGGCTAGGGCACCAGTGGCGTAGGAGCAACGCCTGTACAAACGAATACGTTTTATTGAAATGACGCTCTTTGGACTTACGTTCCGTCTGCATCTCTCACAAAACTGGCCTTATTTCCATCGATGCAGCGCTGAATTTCGACCTTTTCTTCGGCAATGAACGACTCGCAATTCTCTTGACCATGGTTCATAAAGAAGATTTGATTGTCGCTGGAGTTCTGAAAACATAACAGGTAGAAATGCAGTTTTTTCATGGCAACACACCACTTGAATTTCGGAAAATCCGGACAGCTCCTTGCCGCGAAGCAGCAGCTTGCCGTCGCTCCATTCCATTTTGCCGAAGAACGACGTTACGCGCACTGCGCTGCCATCCACGTACTTGAGTTCGAATACCTCTTGGCTGTCCAGAGATTGCAACACCCTAGCTGACCTGCAATTCACATCATCAGCAACATACATCGCAGTGCTGCTTACCCTTTCTTCACGTAGTCGGTGAGATTGTCGAGTTCGTAGAACGCGTATAACGCCTTCCCAGACTTTTTGAAGAAAACGACAACGCGATTTCCGTCGATCGGGAGCAGGCGCTCTACGATGTAGTTGGCTGTAGATGGAATCTCTGCAAAGAAAAAGAACTTATCTGGCAACGCGGCAGAAATTCACATACCGATGTCACCGAAGAGAGTCTTCGGATCCAGGTCGATCTTCGGGTCGTCTCCGTAGGCGAAGTAGAAGAAGGATTTCTTGTAGAATCCGGCGACGATTCTATCCTTTAAGAAGTCCGCTGGGCATGGTGCTGGATGGTTCGCTGCGAAGGTGGCGCCGAAGAAGGCGATCACGAGGAAGACCAAGTGACGCTGCATTCTTCTTGGATGTCAGTCAATGCGATTGCGAGGTGCTCAGATCCGGCGCGCTGCTGAAAGTATTCGCCACAGTAAAACGGTTGCATGCAATGAGGACATCGCGAGTCTATCGATACATATGCACACAAGCGCGGTACAATACCTACTTGGCGGTCTTCCTGTGAAAAAGGAAGACTATATACAAGCACAAATATTCTATCAGAATCCATCCAGAAAAGATCCAAATAATCGCAATACAAGCGGTCCTTCACGTCGCGAGTTTTAGGCGTCGAGTGGGAGGTTCGCCTTCGAATATTCGGTCTCGCCACGACCAGTTTCACTTCCTCTCGCACGCTACTACTCACTGGTATTTCTCTAACTGTCTCATCACTATCTTCAAATGCCTACCGTAACGTTGTTGGCAGTGGAGTCCAAGTCGGAGAGGAACGGACGATGGGAGGATTGGTGAGCTGTGCGCGCTGGCGGTGTCGTTCGGCGGCGTGTTTTCCAATGCGGACAACATCGTCGCTGACCCGAGGGTCGTTCTGGAAGCGTTCCGACAGCTGCATGCGCAGGCTAAAAGGACCTTCACCAGAGCGGAGCGACATGGAGGCACTCACGAGAGGTCGGACTTGATGCGCTCGACGACGGTGGACGCGTAGTACTTGGACTCGAGGGCGCTGAGAAGCAGCTACTTTGTGAGTTCCTTCGTCATTACCTTGAAGCGCAGGGGTTAGATTCGGCAGCTCACCATCTCGGGGTACTTACGGGAATGCCGTCGACATCGAGGATGAAGTCGCCAACGTTGTAGATGCCCGCGCAGAGTCCGTCTGGGTCCACTTTCATCACCACAACCTTGCTGAATGAGTTCTACAGAATCGAAAGTTTAGTTTAGAGCTCCAGCAAATGAACTTCCTACCTTCACGGAGAGGCCGAGTTTCGTGCCCGCGGTACGGTAAATGTGGGCGACGAAGTAGTCGTAGGACTTGTGCTTGGTGTAGTTGATTTTCGCAAGACGTCTGTCGCTGACGGGTGTTTTGTTGACTCTTCGGTTGACCTCAATGGTCATCTGGAAGTAGATGTACGGAATTATTCGGAAAACAAGATAAGAAGGCTGCTATTTGACCTACGCATTTTCTCCTGAGAACCTAGTAGCTGCGAATAACTAAACTACTTTGATTGCCAGGCTCTGCGGCCTCGTTCGAAAGCCAGACGGACAAAAACATCCACATATATAGAAAACTTCCACTTGCCTGAGGGTAGGAGGCCTGCATGTTCCGGATGAGCTGGTAGAAGTGGTCGACGTTGTTGGGCTGGCGTCCGTTAACCGTGAAGATTTGGTCTCCGACAGCGAACTTCCCATCGCCTTTGGTGTCCTTCTGTACGCGACTCACCACCAGCTTCTCGGTTAGGGTGAGGCCAAGCTAAAAGCAGAGGATTAGGCGTGCACGAAAAGCCACTCACATTGTCATTCTCCTCGTAGTCGATGACGACGGTCACCTTCTCCGTGATTGGCGTCTTCACCTTGACTTCGACAGACGTTTCGTTGTCGCTCTCCATTCGATATTTCTGCAAAGTAAAGGAATCAGAGGGAACTGAGACTGGAGATGTATTTCGGGCTTTCGAGATGCCTCCTTTGAAGGCGTCCGAAACAGAAGAAGCTAGCAGAGCAAAATTTATCGTTTCCAAGCAAAATACAGCAATCCACAGTTGCTAAAACGGCAGAAAAAATCGCAAAACTGTGAAAGAAACGCTGCGCCTAATCGGTTTGTTAAATAGTTAAATTATTGTTTGGTTTGTTAACTACTAATAGCTAAAAACGTTTAGCTTCTTTGCCCTTGTCTTCATGAGCCAGCACCAGTGATGGGAACTGGAGCACCATCTTTCACCGTCATAGCAATAGGTAATTGTTCTGGACAAGAAAACCAAAGAATTTCCCAAAAATCAGTTATTTTTCAATGATCCATCCCTGCTAACTTCAACGCTAGACTGTGTCGGGTGGACTGATCGAGAAAAAAGCATAAAGTTGAAAGACCGAAATTCATGTCAAGCGGAGGCAAAACGTGTACTTACTTCTCACAGCAATTCGGTACAAAGCGGGAGCGACCGACCGATAGAATTTGTAGCAGTACAGGTGGTGGTGCAAATGAGGACGACCTGTCTGACCTGGGGCGAGTGCTTTTGTCTCGTAGGCTTGCAGAATGCAAAAAGATCATGGTGCATTCAGCAATTGACCACGGGGCCTGAATGGGACGATCGGAGGGACCTTTTTGTTTCACTGCAACTCGCTTCTACTACTCAATGTTAAGAAGAAGAATCTCTGGAAAGTACAACCGCCCCGCGGCTTACGATTCACTGCTTGCTACGAGAGAACATTTGGCAAAATATTAATTTATTCAGGGGCGTTGTGCGCCATTAAGAGCAACTAACATTAACATTAAACGCATTAAGAGAGAGCATTAAGCCAATGGAGCCGTGATAAAAGCCATGAACATCACGATAACGATGGGGATGAAGTCCTCCCACACTGCCGACTTGAAGATGGACGCCGAAGAGTTGACTTCAGGCGCATTGGGGTCCTGCGCACCTTGATCCTCGACGGTGTAGTTCTTCAAGTCTGCCGACTCGAGGAGGTACATTGAAGAGTTGCCTACAAGCCCAATGGGGTCCTGCGCATCTTGATCCTCGAGCATAGGGGTAGTGGTATTGGTCGTCGTAGCATCGTATCCACTGGACGTGTGATTGATCTTGAAGTCCGTCGGGAGCACTTGTACGAAGGTGAAGTCGGCTAGGGCACCAGTGGCGTAGGAGCAACGCCTGTACAAACGAATACGTTTTATTGAAATGACGCTCTTTGGACTTACGTTCCGTCTGCATCTCTCACAAAACTGGCCTTATTTCCATCGATGCAGCGCTGAATTTCGACCTTTTCTTCGGCAATGAACGACTCGCAATTCTCTTGACCATGGTTCATAAAGAAGATTTGATTGTCGCTGGAGTTCTGAAAACATAACAGGTAGAAATGCAGTTTTTTCATGGCAACACACCACTTGAATTTCGGAAAATCCGGACAGCTCCTTGCCGCGAAGCAGCAGCTTGCCGTCGCTCCATTCCATTTTGCCGAAGAACGACGTTACGCGCACTGCGCTGCCATCCACGTACTTGAGTTCGAATACCTCTTGGCTGTCCAGAGATTGCAACACCCTAGCTGACCTGCAATTCACATCATCAGCAACATACATCGCAGTGCTGCTTACCCTTTCTTCACGTAGTCGGTGAGATTGTCGAGTTCGTAGAACGCGTATAACGCCTTCCCAGACTTTTTGAAGAAAACGACAACGCGATTTCCGTCGATCGGGAGCAGGCGCTCTACGATGTAGTTGGCTGTAGATGGAATCTCTGCAAAGAAAAAGAACTTATCTGGCAACGCGGCAGAAATTCACATACCGATGTCACCGAAGAGAGTCTTCGGATCCAGGTCGATCTTCGGGTCGTCTCCGTAGGCGAAGTAGAAGAAGGATTTCTTGTAGAATCCGGCGACGATTCTATCCTTTAAGAAGTCCGCTGGGCATGGTGCTGGATGGTTCGCTGCGAAGGTGGCGCCGAAGAAGGCGATCACGAGGAAGACCAAGTGACGCTGCATTCTTCTTGGATGTCAGTCAATGCGATTGCGAGGTGCTCAGATCCGGCGCGCTGCTGAAAGTATTCGCCACAGTAAAACGGTTGCATGCAATGAGGACATCGCGAGTCTATCGATACATATGCACACAAGCGCGGTACAATACCTACTTGGCGGTCTTCCTGTGAAAAAGGAAGACTATATACAAGCACAAATATTCTATCAGAATCCATCCAGAAAAGATCCAAATAATCGCAATACAAGCGGTCCTTCACGTCGCGAGTTTTAGGCGTCGAGTGGGAGGTTCGCCTTCGAATATTCGGTCTCGCCACGACCAGTTTCACTTCCTCTCGCACGCTACTACTCACTGGTATTTCTCTAACTGTCTCATCACTATCTTCAAATGCCTACCGTAACGTTGTTGGCAGTGGAGTCCAAGTCGGAGAGGAACGGACGATGGGAGGATTGGTGAGCTGTGCGCGCTGGCGGTGTCGTTCGGCGGCGTGTTTTCCAATGCGGACAACATCGTCGCTGACCCGAGGGTCGTTCTGGAAGCGTTCCGACAGCTGCATGCGCAGGCTAAAAGGACCTTCACCAGAGCGGAGCGACATGGAGGCACTCACGAGAGGTCGGACTTGATGCGCTCGACGACGGTGGACGCGTAGTACTTGGACTCGAGGGCGCTGAGAAGCAGCTACTTTGTGAGTTCCTTCGTCATTACCTTGAAGCGGAGGGGTTAGATTCGGCAGCTCACCATCTCGCGGGACTTACGGGAATGCCGTCGACATCGAGGATGAAGTCGCGAACGTTGTACATGCTCGTATATCTATATTCACGCGAGATGCTGGCGTGGAAAGCCTTTCTACCATTTGGGGCCAACTCGGCGAAGACTTCCTAAGTAAACGCGGGAGTTTGCAACTCTCTTGCGACATATTAAACGGAGACTTACGCTACTTCAGGCCTTCACGGAACGGGTGAAACAGGTTGAAAAAAACATCACATCTATTGACTTCAACCTGAACTGCGTTGCAAAGCCGTTCTATGAACCCACCATACCTAACGACAGAGACGGTATCATCGAGCTTCTTATAAAACTGGAAGCCCCGGTAAAGACGTTGGATTTAATTGATCTGGACTACTTGTTCGGGAGATCGCAGTTCGTTGCGATGGGCGCGAGGTACGCTCGCTTCTTGAGAAGCTTCTCTTCAGTGTATTCACCATCCTTCAATAAACCCTGTGTCATCCGGCTCGTGGAAGATATGGTTTCCACGGGGAAGCTAAGGTCCATATGGATCGAAGCACCTGTGTCGCCTAACTTGTCAGTGAACTTCTGGCTGGACTACTTTTTCTAGGAGAACTGCAAGGAACCAGTGGTGCCGACGGGTCAGTGACCCGGGTCGGGCCAGGCCCGCTGACCCGGCCCGAAATGATTTTCGAATTACGGGCCATTCCTACCCGGGTCAATAATTCGGGCCAAATTTACGATTTTAGGCTTCTGCCCTTACTGCCAGCACTGCAAGGAGGTGAACGCCAGCTTCCTAGATTGTGGTATACTTCTTGGAGCTATCAACCGGCGGAAGAAACTTGAGCCTCGGATTCTGACACTCTTCAAAGTCCTTCGTGCAATCAACTTCAACTGTGATGATATTCCTGAATCTCTGGCCATCATGGACATGACGCCGATCCCAATGCGGACATGTGAAAGTGTTCTGCAGAAATTGGGGCATCAGTGCTTTAAGAGCGTCCACCGTATTGACCATCCCATGAGTCCAAGTGTCCGAATTCACGTTGTTTCCTTTTATGATGCTGACCAGAGGTGGGTTCGGGTCGGGTTTCGGGTAGGGTTTTTCCGGTCGGGTCGGGTACCCGAAATGTTTCGGGTACCCACCTCTGATGCTGACTACTTGAAACAGGGCGTAATTGCACCGTTGTTCGAGTAGGTTAGCTTTGTATGGCGATTTGATTTAATGTTAACCGGATAAAAATATAGTTTGGAGTGTTTGATTATGTTTGAAAAATCGAAATCCTGAGACCTCCAGATTGGTCATCGTTTCTTTTTCTTTCACATCTGTATCAGTTGTTTAACACTCACACGACAGCTTCAAGATCTATCGCTAATTGTTTAGGAGCAGCTAACGACAACTAAATCTGCTTTCCCTAATCGGCTCACATCCTACGGAAACGCAGTTCTGCGTCCTCATGTGTCATCCCTTTGCGTCCATCGAAATGCTGATGAGTCATAGGATTACGGATAGCAGGGCTTTTATTACACTTTGGTTTATGAAAAAAATACAATTTGAAAATTATGATCTATGCAAATTGGATCCAATTTGGATAATATACAATGAGAGAAGTGAGGATAAATTGATACTGTTCACCGATGGGTGCCATTAGGCTCTTGAGCAGGGCTGTCGGGTTCGGGTAAAACCCAAAACTTTTTTTGGGTATACACCTCTACTCTTGAGTAAGTTGTGTCGAAGTTGCGTGTTTCGGAAAAAAAGCACGCCTTTTTACTATACTTACTAGTAATAGACGCCATTATCACGCCAAGATCACGAAGTATCAGTTTGTTAAGGGTTCCAAAATAGGCATTTTCGGTATAAAAAATAAAGAAAAATTCACTAAAAATTCTGTTTGCGGAAACGGGCAGATAATTTTTGCGGCATAGTGCTACATACCACTAGACATAAATAATAAACCCCATTTCACTTTGATTTGAAATTGTCAAATGGCGTCCATTACTAGTTAGTGTTCTCAATATTTTTAGTGCACCGTTTAAATATTATCAAAGTCGGTCTCAACAAAACGACCCAATCGATATGAGACCCCAAAGGCAATCAAAAACCTTCCCTCTATGTTTTAAGCTAGGAAGGGTATTTTACTTGTTTGATTTGGCCTAATGTTCTCTAAGGGCAATCTGGAGCTCCTAGCAGGTCTTGAGCACTTCAAAAATTACCATTCTTCGAACAGCAAACCTGCCAGTTTTGAGCGGTCTTTCATACATCTGAGATTCAGCCATCTTTAGATCCTTGTTACCAGGGAGTAGGAGAGTACCATCTAGTCATCGGAGACTTTAAACTGCTACATTACAGAGAATTATTTCTAATTCTTTGTCATCGAAAGATCCCGAATTTCATACTCCAATCAGCAGAGCCTTCCCCGGCCTTGTGACCTCCGCTGGCTCCTCACAGGAATCGGTGCGCGCGCGAACGGAGGGAGAGGCGCCGCCCCCGCCGGACGTCGGGCGTCGCCGCTGCGTGGCCTGGCGACGGAGAATGCGCGCGAACGGAGAGAGAAAGCGCTCTTTTCCTCACTCCCGAGGTTGTGCTAATTTGCAGAAGTAGCCGCCTTGGCCCGACGACTCTCTCGGAAAAGTCGGCCGCGCGGCCGTCCACACCCTGGCGTTGACCAGCGATCGCTTGTTTCCTCAAAGTTCCCGCTCGCTTCGTGTCTTCTTTGTTCCCACGCCTACAAGCAGGACGGCGGCTGGCGCGGCGACGCGTGCAAGCCTGCGCCACGCCGCTTCTTCTTGATGATGTTGTAGTGATCGTAGGGAAACATGTTCGTCGCATCTACAACTTTATTTTCAAAGTTTGACTGGTTCTAAGGTCCATCCTTTTTACTCATGGCCTGATAAACATTCGTTAAATTTAGGCAAAACAAAGAAAGGACACTCAAACCGGTTAATCCTTACTATCTTTAAGAATTGTCCAAGGTGTTTTTCTTATATACCCCAGGTGACCAGAAAATTTATAAAAGTAAAAGTAAATAGGAAAAAGGTTATCAACACTAGGAAACACGTTATTTTCGTTTTCGAGACCGTTTTACGGGTGAACAAAGGAAAGAGTTAAAACCTCACCAGCTGAAGTAAAGAAAGGGAACTTTAGAAAAGTCGGCCGCGTGGCGGTCGACATCGTGGCATTTCAGCTATCCATATTTATCAGATCAGTTGTATATCCAAGAACACACACTTTAAATTGGCATAAGCTCTATGGTTCATTAAATAAGACGTAATCAAACACGCTTAAGTGAAGAGTTATGTTAAGAAATAAAGCGTTCACTTCAGTTCCGTAGCTTTTATTTTCTTGTTCTCCTCAATATTTAAAGGTGTGTCTCTCTACCATCAAGTTCGACATCAAGCCCAAGAATTAATACTCCTTCGATCCTACAGATTACATGCCTCACATCTTCCTTGACCAGAGTTTCCTAAATGATACCGTACGACATACATTCCGTCTTCTACGTATGACAAGTTTTCTCGCGTTTAGTGTTGTTGTGCTTGCACGGGAGGAGGCTATGGCGCGATCACTCAATCCGCTTAAAATCCACTCCTCTTCACCTGGACTTTTCAGGAGAGATGCGCGACGACCTGTACGAGGAATTTGGGGGTCACAAGCCGTCGACGGAACTCATGTTCCAGGTGCGACCGACTCTTCAGCGTGGGAGTTGATTGTTCCCGTTTTAGGAGATCGTCAAGCAGGCCGAGCGTGACGTGCGCTCGGGTGCCGAGGCGTCCGCCCGGAGAAGTAGTCGACGGCTGGTCCCGAAACTGGTTCCAGGTAAGATCGAAGGTGTAGAAAAAAAATTTTTTTGTTTTGTTTTGAGCAATTAAAGTCTAATAGCAAAGTGGCTATTAATGTGCTATAAGTATGGTCGGTCCAAGGCGGCAAGTCGGGAGGGGTGCTGATCTGTAAGTGAAAGACCACCCTCTGAAGTGAATGAGTGGTCTTCTACTTAAACAACCCTTTCAAATGTCCTTTTTTAAACATGTTTCTAATATTTCATAGTGCACATTCATTTATTAAATCGGGATAACCAGTTACATAGTTGCTATAAAGTATTATGACAAAAACACTCCAGTAAGTCACAGGCACCCCGAATAATAGATATTCCGACGGTGTAAGAGCGCTTTGAGGTTCCATCCGCATCTTCTTTTTGAGTAATTTAGCGTCCTCGGGCAGATTCTTATCCATGTGCATTTTGATCTGGTCGACGCAACCTATCTGGAGCTGAGCCCTCAGAAAATTATGGAAAACTGCGTCCACACTCATGATTTACTATTTTTTAAAATTTTTTTTATTTACTATTTTCGATTTACTTTACTTGAGTAAGCACACACTTGATTTACTAAATCAGGTTAGCACAATGCACAGTGCATACTTATAGCACTATCTTTCCGTGTCGCTCTCAAGCATCAAACTAATGAAAAAGGTTTTTTGTATAAGGTTTTTTTTACCAATTTAAAGAACGTCTTGAGGGATCTCTTTTTTAGTGGCGTTGACGAGATAGGGAGCAAGAGCAATTAGAGCAATCAGGTTGTCGGAGAGGAGGATTTGCGAGAAGCGAAGGTACTTCTTGGGAATCGCAAGCATTTCTTCGAATAAGACGGCTCGCTCTTCCTCATCTGAGTTGCTCAGGAAGTAGCCCCACTGACCATCAACGAATGCGATAATGAGATTGACTTCAGCTGCAAAAGACAAATAGTAATTCTAGTAACGAATAGCCTATACGGCGCACATCCATCGACGCAAAAGAATAGGCGATAGTAATTAATATGATTTTTATGAACATTAACACATGGGTACGACACAAAAGTCAGTACAACATAGCTTTATGGTTCCATGGCTTCAGCGTGTACACCACAAGTGGCCGTGTGGTCGACTTTTGGAATCGCCGTCTCCTCCATTAGCATTTGCGGGTGGAAGAACTTTGTCAAAGCTTCGTAGTTGCAGTAGTCGTGATAACAGAAGTAGACAGAGTATCCTTTATAACCGTTAGGACCTGGCTGAACGCTTCCGGCGAAACCTCTAGTGTCGTAACTCTCACAGTTGTCCTTGCACTTTTCCTTTATCGCGTTGGCAAACATCTCAGACGATGGGCATATTCCTAAGAAATGGAGCTTTGTCACCGTGGGAGACGATGGTACCATATCTATCTGCAACAAAAGAGTAAACGTTCAACTCAACTCTTCCTTCAAACAGCGATAGTAGAATTAAGATGAAATGAGAATTTAGACTGAAAAGGGAAGGATCGTACCTTCAGAATGCAGTCGTGGGGGCAGCTATCCCAATGGATTTTTGGCGTCAGTTTACCTATTTGCGTTTCAATCCTAAATATTTTGAACTCGTCCTCGGATATTACTGTCATAAAGCTAAATCTAAAAGAAGCAAATCCGATTAGAAGGAACTGAGAACAAATATGGTCTTACGCCGCGCACATGTGAGTGGCGAAAACGCGCACAGAAGCGGAAAGTAGCAAGATGAAGACGGAGAAGAAGCCACCGACCATCGCTCACAGGAAGAAGGCGGGGAGGTGGAGCAGGCCAGTCAGGACCAGTGCAATCGAGAACAAAGTGTCTAGACAGTCTAGAAGATTGGGCGAAATGTAGAACGGTTGCTAAGGAGGCGACCTACTGCAAATGTAAGGTAGGAGGCAAGATGGCCATTTTGAACGTCCGTCGAGTCGTCGGCGAACCTCAAATACATGGGCAGAAGCCACCCTTCTTTAACAGGATAAAAAGAAGACAGTTGCAGGTTTACAGAACTCGGATGCCTCGAAATTTTCCTAAGGATTGGGTCGACATTATCACATCGTAGGAGGGTAGTCAAAGACTCGTATATAACTAATTCGATATACAAGGTGCTATGTAAGGTGCTCAGCTGCTGAGCACCCTTAATCGAACTGGGTATATACAAGGTGCGGAGCCTCAGCCTTGCTTAGTAATAAAACTCGTACATCTTAACGTTTCGAACTGATGCTTCGGGATTGAGCCGGTTTGGGCTGGAATCCATGAGTCTTGGGGACTGTATTATACTCGCGTTGGAATTAGCGGCCACAGCACCATATCCATGGAGAAATAACGGTTTGAATACCGTAACCTCCCAAAATGCTGCCTTTCGTAAACTGACATTCCGTGATCGTACGAAGGCGCCCGACAAATCATTTGATAGGTCTCGACGAGGCCGCCTTTTTTGTTTACGGGCAATCCTGCTTTTCCGCCTTTAACAAATATCTGGCCTGGCATCTCATCCACCACGAATTCTCCCCTTTCCAGAACAAGCAGCCTCGAATGGGTCGTCGACGCAGCGTCCGAGTCCTCCGCTCTTCTATGAGCCGACAATCAAAGTAGGCGCTCGGTATCAGGCGGATGTCGTCGACGTCGACGAGTTCCAAGTGCCTCCGGAGGCGCAACGCGAGGCCGAAGAAGAGCGCGCTGAGTGTTTCTGGATGCCCGACGAGGGCGAGCGTCTGGTGCCCAAGGAGATGGACGACTTCATCGCCATGTGCCGGCGGCACATGGACGTCGGCGCCGATATGGTAAGGTTCCGAGTGAGATTCAATTCCTAATCACCCTAAGGCCATGAGCAGTGTGTTCAATCACGACTACGACGTGCCCCGTGCGCTCGAGGACATGGAGTCCGACTTCCGGGACCATTGGAGAAGTAGGTTCCAGCGCGTGGAGGACGACAAACTCGTGTCGGCACTCGGCACCTACGGCAAGAACTTCGCCAAAGTAGCAAAATACGTAGGCGCGAGCACCTCGGCTGGGGGTGAACTGAGTGTTTAGGTGAAGACGCGGAAGGTCCACGAGTGTGTGGGACGGTACTACGACGTGAAGAAGAAGATCTGCTACATGACGAAGCAGATCTGTCCGACGCTGATGAGGTGGGCGGTTTCTATATTCTCATACAGGAGTAGATTCTGAAAGAGCTTTTCACCACATCCAAGCTTACCAGCTCTACACAAGAAGTTGCTTTTACTACACCTATGTGAAGAGGTGTAACTTCTTCTGTCGAATGGGCGCTACAATACCAAGATCGGCGTGGCCGAAGCCATTGCATGGAAAGAACGGACTGGATGTTGGGGACTAGATGGGTCACCAAGAGAGTCGGAGCCATATGAAGATGTATCCAAAGCGATGGAGGATTAGAACAGGTCGTTGTCAGTTGGATACATTTCCGTCTTGCTAAATATATGACCAGAGCTGCGTCCCGACCCGAAACCTCGGGATTCCCGACCCGGCGTCTCGACTCCCAAATCATCTCATCTAACTAAAACAGAGCTAAAACATCTAAAACAGACCTATCTTGTCGATTGAAAAAAAGATAATGCATGCATGATGCTACAAAAGCGGATATATCTCTTTTGCCCCTGGGTGTCCCGAATTAAATTCCGTCCCGATCCCACAGCTTCGGGATTCCCAACCTGAAACCCCGGCCCGATCCGCCCCGAAATCGGGGTCGGGACGCAGCTCTGTATATGAGCGTCTTCTGTTCGCGAAATTTTATTTCTGCGTTTTGGAAACGGGTAACTTCATTAGCTTTTAGCTTTTCACTTCATTTAGCTTCTAACAGGTTATGGGTACAAAAATTACTGGTGTTAACTTTTTCGACCCGCTAACAGGATTTCCGGTTCAAAATTTCCGGATTTAGTGTTTTTTTGGAAACGGAAACAACCATAAACCCACGGAAATTTCGAAGTTCCGCACATCCCTAGTTTGCACCCATAATAATAAATCGTTTTATTGCCTCAAACGAGAAGAAGAACGATCATTTGCACATGGAGATCTACAGAAACAGAAGAGCGCAATCTTCCAACTGTCCATAGTAGGCACACGCGTAGTAAACAAAGTAAATTCTGCTACTTGGGTCAATAGGATGCACAATATAATAGAGATCTGTGATGTGTTGGATCTCAACTACTTTGCGCATCTTGTTGTGCACCTTGTAATGTCCATTGTACTCGTTAAAACCAGACCATCGCCAAAGAGTAGTATCAACTTTCCTTAGGAATTTAGAAAAAAAATTTAAAAATTAAAAACTCTTAGCAAAAGCTAAGTTTCGGATTCCGTGGAAGATCCTGTTGGGGATGAGGTGCCGGGGGTTTGTCCTTTTCCAGCGCTCAATTACACCCATAAACACATCGAGGTCCTCGTAGAAGTCGGCAGATGCCAGGAAGTTCTTCCACTGCATCGCGATGACAGAAGGTGGTGGCGAAGCACTGACTGTACGAAGAGCACCGGAACTTCTTCCATATTGATTCGCTACAAGAACAGGCCGTATACGTCTCTGCGGGAGGGTTTCAAGAAGGTGGGAGCTTCTCACACAACAAGAGTGATGCAAATATAGCGCGTATAATACCAAGATAGGCGTGGTGGAACCCAGTTCTCACCCAAAAGAATGGATGCACTCTTTTGAAATTTCGATGCTCACATCAGGGATCATCGCTCCATAAGAGGACAAGTAGCTCTGGACATGGTTTCACACCAACAGTTCAAGCGTGGGTCTCCTATAGTCTTGGATATCAGGAAGATCTTAAAGTAAAGTATTTCTCTGTGTGAACAAAGACTATCGCAACATAATAGGGTGATACTAACGCTTCTTTCAGAAGAAACACCGACGACTACCGTATTATGCAACGGAGCCATTGCGAAAACTGTTCGACTAACCTCTTTGAGCGCCAGCAACGATGTGAATTGCGGGGTCGCCGGAGAACGTGCCTCTGTCCTCCTTGTGACCTCTATGTCAAGTAAGCTTTTCAACAGTGTTGGGAGAGTCGGAAATGGATGTACATTTAAAAGGGTAAGAAGTAAGAATTCTTCGCACGGTAGTTAAACTAACTAAAAGGCGAGCTCAGAAGGAAGATATGCTCGCAGTGGGGTTCGAACCCACGGCCTCCAGTCTACCGATTACCACGCAGAAGGTCACGAGATCGGATCCCCGCGTAGTCATTAACTTTTCTCCACAAGTGTGAGTAGTCACTGTGCGGCACGATCACTGGCTGCGTTTGAAAAAATTCCCTAGTTCTCTAAATACCGTGCATATGAATGGTTCTCAGAACCTCCAGTCAACCGTTGTACCCACTTTCTCCAGGCTGAAGAAGATGTATCGACCAAGCAAGCTGCGATTCGAAGCCCCAAAAGAAGGAGCGGAGGAGGCTTCTGACGATCTGTTCTACGAGCACACGAGCTACTTCGACATCAACGACTACCTCAACGACCGGCTCAGCTCGGAGCACCCTCCTCCACCGGGACACATCCTCACTGGATTCTACTACGTCGCCGACCCTACCTCCCTGGACGTGGCCAACCCGAACGAGAAGAAGATTCCCGTCTTCACAGAGTAGGAAGCATCCCTAAGGGGAAGAAAGACCAAAAGCATTCTTGGAGACGGTCAGAGCTGACTGACCACTTCTGACAGACTCCAAGGGCGCTCTGGGTTCATCGCGCACAGCCTCCTTCTTACCTTGACTCTTCCAGGCCGCACGAGAACTGCTTCTTCGTCAGTACAACACAGCAGATCCGTTGGGAACGGTCGATGTTGGACTTCGGCACGCACGAGAAGGAGCGCATCGTGGACGGGTTTTTGCGCTTCGGAAAGAACTTTGCCAAGATCGCGAAGTTCGCCAACCTTCGCAGTGAGGAGACCGTACGCCAGTTCTACGAGGTGCACGGTGACGACTACCGCCTCGACTTTGTAAGTGCTGGGGCTCTACTTCAGGGTGACCAGGGTACAGAGCCGAGCTAGAGTCGTCAAATACGCCCAATTAGCTTGAAGAAGACGAGCATGCTCAGCTCGATTTGCAGCCACCTCTGGTTCTTCTCACCAAGCTCCTTTCAGCTCATCGCGCAGTACAACCGATCGGCGGAGGTCCGAAGGAACGTCCTCGGAGATCGGAACGAAAGCGACGACGAAGGGGACGACTTCGAGATGCGCCGCAGAATGCTGAAGGCCCACGTCCGGAAGCGATCCATGAAGACGCGTGGCACCTCCGCGGGAGGCTTCGTGCGGAGGACGACGCGTCGAAGGACTGTCCGCGAGATGTCCTAGGCCTTGCCTCAACCTTGCCTCACACCTACCGTAGTTGCTGCGGTGAAGTATTTATCATTCCGGTATCTCCTTTTTCGTGGCGTGAACTGCGAATCAAATAAATCTCGGCGAGCCAAGCAATGGGCTCGGTCTCCTTGTAGAAGAATTACAGAAGTGGATTCTCACAGTGCGTCCCCCATTTCTTTTTATTAGCCTCGCACTCGTCAGGGTATTAGTCAGGGATGCAACGGCTTTCGGTCTATTCCGGTTGCATATGACGATAGCGATGTTGAGTTGTCACTTCTCGGAGCCTTCCTGACAAGAAGCACACATCAGGTGATAGTTCTCATGTGGCATTTTGCAACTGCTGCCAAACAATGTCGAAAAAGACTTAAAACCGAGGCGATAAACTTGTACCTTTGAACCTTGGAATACCACTTTATTCCAATCCCGGCTCTCGGTTTTTCGATAAGTCCCAAACGCACATGGAAACTTGGCGAATACGTAGCTTTAACAAGGAGATGAGAAGGAAATGACTCCGACGAGGATCGAACCCGCACCGAAATGTTTGTTAACTACCAAACGTGTCGACGCGAGTTCGATCCCTCCCGCGACTTTCTTTTTTGTGTGCTTTCATGTTAACATACTACTGTAAGTGTGGACTATGTAGTCGATTCAGGTACGTATGGTGGCACATAAAAGATAAGCTTTATTACGGTACAATTAAGACAACAACCAAACACATGCGATGACTAATGAAATAGAAGAATAGTGCTAATACCTTCTCCGAGGGTTGGGAAGAAGACGACGTAGATCTTGCTGCTTGGGTCGACCGGATGGTCAATGATGTGAAGAGATCTGATGGAGATATCTAGTGGGAAATGACATCTCACCTTCTCAACGACCGCTTCTTCAGCTGCCACGTCGACCTTCCTCATGTTGAAGCGGTTTAAAGCGCCTGAAGTGCAAACTCTTGCGGATAATATCTTGCTGTAGGTCAGAGTCCGGGGGTCCATCTTCTTCCAGTGGTCGATAGCCCTCAATACCACCCTGGGGTCCTTGCAGTCGGAGGAGAGTCTCATACATCGCTCGGAGAAGAAGTAGTCGAGCCATAAGCTGGTCTGTCGAGACCCTTTTTCATAACGACAGATCTCAACCGTGTGCACTTTTGGCTCTGAGATTGTCTCCTGCAGGATTCGGGTGTCAGCGACGCGATCCACTGTCACCGAAGTGAAACTTTTAAAGAACTTCGAGTACTTTGAACGCAGCTCTAGGTAGAGCTCTTTTACTCTGATACTCATATCTCCCAACGATGCAATATTTAGCTCCTTTACTGGCGCATCAAGATTCGTCAGAAGTTGAAGCGCTGACGAAATGTTCGGTGTCGAACGCCTTCACTTCACAGAAGAATGGGTGTGCCGGCTTCTCGGTATCGCACCTGTCCAAAGTCCATTCTCCGAGGTCCGCCTTCGTATACCTCCGCGCGACTGCACATTTTTCAGATTCGAAGGTTCCAGTAAAGAGATTGAAGTCGGTGGGGGAAAACTGTAAAAACGTTCTTAGATTACCATACACATTAGTGAAAATTACAGAAGATCCATCGTCCCAGGTGCCGATGCCGCGTTGTCCTTCTTCACCTTCATTGAGCTTCAATCCAGCCCAGTAGGACGGGTATCCTCTCTCGAGGGCGTGTTCTGCAAAGAAGTCAAATTCCAGATGACAGATTATGAAACATAGAAAACTTACGATTGAGAAACTTCTGCTTGGCAGCGCTCTGGATATTCGTGAGGAACGCTTTGCGAGCTGCGCACTGATTGTGGGCGAACGAGTATCGCTCCTGGGGCAGTGCGGTGCTGTAGACGCAGCTTCTGTACAACGTGCAGTTTTCGACCATTTGTGTGTAGTACTTCGGACAGAAGCAGTTGACGTCGGTTGCCTTCTTCATCAGCATCGGTGTAAGTCCGGCATCGCTGTCGGATCGCAGGGAATAACACGGAGTCGCAATGTTAGTCGGCGTTGGTACTGTCTCAGGAAAGTTCATCGCAACAGTCGTTAGTACTCCTCTTGTTCTGACTAGTCCGGCTGCCCGGCATGCTTCTGTGTGCTCAACTTCCTCGGGACACTCGAGCGGCTGAGATGTGAACAAGATGAACATCGTGCGAACGTCCTTGCGCGACTGCGAGTCGTGCATTTCGGCCGCCTTGTTAAGGGCTCTAAATTAACGGGATGCGTAGATCACCGGTCACTAAGACGCACTCACTCCAAAATGTTGAGTCCGTTGGAATTGTTGTATTCCGTTCGATCAAGAGCGTCGGAGACGTCCTGGAAGTTTCTCGAGTCATGAAGTTCAAGCACGACGTCAGCATGGGATGCAGCTCGAATGAGTCCTATACGCGTAACATGTCCGTTTTGGCCAATTTTCAGCTCACTTGCCATGTTAAGGACTTCCGTCTTTTGCTTAACACAAAAGGCCTTCACTTAAACATATGTACTTTAATGACAAACCGTAATGAATCCGTCCGAGGTCACCGTAGAACTTGAATCCAATATGAATATAAGATCAAGCCACAACTTGCGGAAGTTCGAACTGCACGTATCTTCGCTGAGACTCACGCCGGCAATTGATGTGGATCTGTCATGGTCTCGCGGCATGTACACCTTGCTCCGGTGGACGTCCATATTTGCCGCCAGTCGTACTTCGGTGGTTGCGAACGACTCCTCCGACTCTTGAACACTATCCGATCTTGACAGAGGGCACTCTCCGATGCTCCGCGATGACGTTGCTGCGAACCGCAAGAGCGTACGCACTCGCTCATGCACCTGACCGTCGACGGGAATACTGAAGCATTGGGTCGCCACTTCTTGCTTCGGCCAGACAGGGAACTCCGGAAACTTGAAACCGAGATTCCAAATTGTGACTCCTTTGCTCTCCATGATCTCGACGAGACGGCATGTCATGGTTTCTGCGCAGAGAAGGTCCCGCCCAGTCAAGACAAACACCATTTGTCGGTAGTGTCCTGTGACGTTTGACGCGATGGAGGTAGCCAATTGGAGTGAACTGCAAAAACCAGTATATTCTCATAAGCATTGTTACTTACCGTAGAATGTCAAACTGTCTTCCTCCGTGAAAGGGTATATCTTCGAAAACCTGGAACTCCACCGGTATCTGTGTTGGAATCACTGGAACCTGCGCATTTTCTGCTGTGTTAATGACGGCAACGACGGATCCTTCCGGAAGAGACTTAGTCAATGCATGGGCGAGAGACTTCATCTAAACGAATGATAGTCCGTTTAGTGGTTATGGAGTAATTCTAGATACCGTGCAATGACCTTGGTAAGCCGATGCATCGCTGCTGTCGAGAATGAAGGTGGCCCCAACTGGCTCATCTATAACGGCACGAAGAGCGGATGAGTAATAAATGTTCAGCTTACCTGCGTTTCCAAGGACTCCTGGATCATGAAGGGCGCAAATAAACAGTAGTGAGCAGAGCAGGTGTTCAATACCCATGTTGATTGCTGAAACAAAAACATTGTACATACAGTCGCAGAAATAAGGTACGTGGCCTGGTACCTGGTGTGCGACAGTGTACAAAGAGCGCTGTTGGTCGTTTATAAACTATTACATCGACCACCGATCACTTGAGACGCACGAACGTTTCATCCTCTTAAGGACTGATTAAGTGATAATCGAGGTTGCCACGCCCGAAGTTTATGCGCTGCAGTGAAAAATGATAGGATGGGGTCTTTGCAAGCGCTGCTTATCGTGTGTCGCGTGATAGTTGAGCTCGTCAAGTGGCGCACATTTCCGCTTCGCCTGTCCAAACTGGCGAAGCGACCCTGTTTCCTATACGTACTCAACCACAGATAACACCAAACTTAAACGACTACAATATAGGATGTCGTTTTACTAAGCCTATCAAGTAGTCAATAGTAACAATCACATAAGAACAACACATCCAATCATACAACAATAGTAACACGGAGAATCGAAGATTTCAGCCTGCCACTGGAGTAGACGGCCTTTGGGGAGTACGCTTCGCTTCCATGTTGACGGGCTAGTCCTTTCTGGAGGTCCCAACGTCGCCGGAGCTGCCTGCTTCTTGCTGAGGGGAAACTGCTGGATCCTTGCTCACCGGGGGAAGGCGCTGGAGGAGTGATGAGGCGGTCGGCGTCGTCTTCTCGGAAGCTTCGACATAGGCTTTGAGTGTCTCGACTCGCTTCCATCTCCCGTGGCGCATGACTTCGTTGATTGGGGCCCCGTCCTCGATGGCTTGGGTGGCTGCTCCGCCGCGGAACCCGTGGAGTGTGATTTTCGGCCCGATCTTCAGTAATGCGGCCACTCGAATCCACTCGTTCCTGGCAACGTCATAGGACATGGGTCTGGAACAATTGGTAAAATTGGGAAAAACAAATGTGGACTTAGGAGCCATCTGGAGCCAGGCTTCCATTAGCTTCACTGCGCAGAAGTCTCCCTTCGAACGCTTGATGTAGACGTTTCTTCCACCTCCGGACTTGTTCGTCTTGTCCTTGACGATGTGGAGGATCATCTTTTCCGCGGATATCAGCACCTGGTCTCTGAGCAGCTTCAGTCCTTCTGCTGGGCGGAGGCATCCTGCATAGAGCACTGCTAGTAACGTGCGGATCCTGTCGCTCGAAACTTGCCACGACGCCAGCGATTGGAGGTCTGTCGGCGTGATCTTCTGCCGGTGAATGGTTGGTGGTCCCGTACGGCGGATGCCTTCTAGGAGCTTGGAGATCCAAACAGAGTCGGCCGGGTTCGGTGCGTCCGCAAATTTGAAGAACCAGCGAAGCGCGGACGTCGCCTGCTGGACTGCTGACCCTGACTTTGATTCCTGGAAGAGCTGCCCCAGAAACGCGAGGATGTGCGTCGCCGATGGATCCTTGGTTCCATGTTCCTTCGCCCATCGCTTGAATCTTTCGACCGATCTCTTACATTGCTCGGAGAAGAAGTAGTCGAGCCATAAGCTGGTCGGGCAAGACCCGTTGTCATAATGACAGATCTCAACCGTGTGCACTCTTGGCTCTGAGATTGTCTCCTGCAGGATTCGGGTGTCAGCGACGCGATCCACTGTCACCGAAGTGAAACTTTTAAAGAACTTCGAGTACTTTGAACGCAGCTCTAGGTAGAGCTCTTTTACTCTGATACTCATATCTAACGATGTAATATTTAGCTCCTTTACTGGCGCATCCAGATTCGTCAGAAGCTCAAGTAGGCCGGCGTTGTCGGGTTTGATGCTGTGCCACGATTCGTCAAGATATCTATGCAAAATGAAGTCTAATTCAATGAATATAATGCTCTTCGACATCTCCTTCACGACTTCCGGGGAAAGCGTCCTCGTCTTGATGTGGTCAAAGTCCTCCAACGCATAATGCAGGCGCCAGTCGTCCTCGTCCTCGTCAAACGGCGCGAAAGTCAGGAATAGGCCTCCGCGTTTCTTCCTGTGGGCTTCTCACATTGCGCCCCAGGTTGACGACAGTTCTTGCAGGCATTCACAACTCTCCCATTCTGTAAAGCTTCGCGTCACTGATTCTACGAAAATCCACGGAACTCCGTCCATTGTCGTTGACGCTTTACTTCACTTTCGCTGAACGCATGTTATTGCTATAGATTCCGAATTGGGCACAAGCATCGCAATCAGACCTAATGTGTAAGTGCAAGGTGCAAATTAATGTGATGGCGAGTGGCCGCCGTAATCCTGCACGGTCTCCCACTACGGATTTGGAGTTTTTACCACCTCGATCACAACAAGTTGCAGCAGCTGTTCCACTCGGCCAAGTCCACGAGTTCGCCGAGTACTGTGGGACTTTCACCTCCCTCTCAGCGTTGTGAAGTTCATAAAGTTCTAAAGGCTCGGCCACGATTCGTTCGCAGCCGTACCCGCACCCCCTATGAAATCACGGCCACCCTCAAAAATATAAATTCAGTGAAAAAATACCAACAAATTTCGAAAAGACAAAAAACCGCATACGGTATTCAGAAGATACGCAGAAGAGAAAAGTTGAAGAGATGATGGACCGCAACGTTCGATCGATTCAGGTTCGATTCAGATTTCCATAGGACGCGAACGAAAGACGACAAATTTCGGCGTTCGTTCGGAGTAGGCTTGAGTGTTCTTGAAATAAATGGCTTCTGGCTAGTTTCTAGCCCGTTGTTATGGCAGTTTCCGAGGGGCTCAGATTGTCCATGGGAAGATCAGATTCTTCCGAAGAACCGCTCATACTGACAGAAAGAATGGTTAGACCACGCTTGTGACATACATTCATGAAATATGAACTTTATTACGGTAAATTAAAACAACGAACAAACACGTGCGACGGCTAATCAAATACAAGAAGAACATCACCGTAATCGGTGTAGTCTTCGTAGTACAAGACGACGTAAATCTTGCTGTTTGGGTCGACCGGATGGTCAATCCTATGGAGAGATTTGATGTGGCTATCTCTTGCAACCTTACTTGTAACCTTCTTCATGAGCGCTGCTTTGGTTTCTACGTCGATCTCCTTCAAACCGACGCCGTCCAGATCCTTCGCGTAGCAGTGCTTTCCGTAGAGCAACTTACTGTAAGCCAGAGTCGGAGGGTCCATCTTCTTCCAGCGATCAATAGCTCCCAGAACCACGCTGAGGTCCATTAAGTTGGTGGCGAATCGCATGCATCTCTCGGAGAAGAAGTAGTCCAGCAAGAAGCTAAAGGTCGGCCAAGATACTTTGACAAATGATAAGACGTCGACCGACCGCATCCGTGGAGAGGAGAGCACATCCTCAAAGATTCGGGAGTCGTTGAAGCAGCGTATCTCCGCTGAAGTGAAGCTTCTGAACAAGTTCGGGTACTTCGAATGCACCTTAGTGTAGGACGATCGTATGGAATTGCCACAATAGAATGTCTTTTTCGGGGCATCCAGGTTTTCTAGAAGTCGAAGTAGCTCGACGTCGTTGGGGTTGACGAGGATACACTCTTGGTTAAAATGTGGGGCATCCAACACGGTGAGCCCGATGTATTTTATGCTCCTAGATATTTCTCTAAAGACTGCCCGAGTTAGCTGTGCTGAGTCGATGTGGGGAAAGCCTTTTAGCCTATAGTATAAGCGCCAATCTTCCAAGTCGCCGTTAAATGGCGCGACAGCCAACACCACGCCACCGGATCTCCTTTGCTCAGCTTCTGCTTCTCTTCCCCAGGCTGAGGAAAGTTTTTTAAATTCTTCTGACGCATCCTCCTTAGAGATTCGGAACACCGATCTAATGAAAGTCAATGCGACGCGGTCCATGATGCTTGCTTGCTTGGCTCTGTGCGAATTGTTCCGATAAATGTGTTGCTTCTTGAGTGCCAGACAGTTTGAGCAAACTTACAGTTTGAGCAAAAAAAAATCTTACAGTTTGAGCAAAACAAAGTTACAGTTTGAGCAAAAAGCAAAAACCAGTTTCCATGCCTCGAAAGCCTCCTGGCAAACGGATTTGCAACCAAAGTAGATCGTCACGTTGTGTATCAGACGCTCTTCGAACTGTCTCTAGACCGCCCTTGGCCTCCAAAGAGGTTTGCGGAGGTTAAAACAGGCCTATATGTTAGCATTACTTTTTGCTCAAACTGTAACTTTTTTTTGCTCAAACTGTAACTTTTAGCATTGCTTTTTTTTGCTCAAAGTGTAGTTTTGCTCAAACTGTAAAAACACCTTGCTTCTTGGACATAAGCATTCCGATCACACCCAAAGCGATGCGATAAACCTCTACCTGCGATGCAAAGTGTGAATGGAATGGAGTTGTGCTGCGCGAGCATTGTCCTTTAGTTTCATCTGACGCCACAGGTATTCCCAATGTCGACCAGAAGGTCATTGGATATGAATAAGGGTTAGGGACAATTGGAGAGGGGACGCTTGGCATCAGATAAGTTTCGCTGACAACATGCAGAAGTAATCTGACGACATCCACCCCTCTCTAGTTGTGTGAAGACTCGTTTTGCATCGCTTTAAGTGCAATTTCGATCCTTCCGCTCACGAAGACCTCAGAAAGCCACCAGTTCGTGGAGCAAAACTGATCGGATCGCCCGTGATGGACCGAGTTCCGCTGATCTTTGTTGAATCGGTGATTCAGAACTCCAAAATCGAAACATCTCGAAGACTCCGACAACTTTCTTCGGCCTGGCGACGAGTCGGGAAAGTCCAAACGAAGAAGAGTGGTCGCTTGCTGCTGACGTTCGCGCCTTCTGTAGTGCACTGGGGCATACCTTATGAGGACTGGCGCCTGCGTTATAAAATGGAGGGCTTTCGCCACATCAAGTCGAGGAAGCTCTCCCGGGAAGTCGTGAAGGAGATGGCGAAGAGCATAACATCCATTGAACTAAACTTGGACTATAATAAAGCTATACGTGGACAGTGGGGCAACATTAGCCCCGACGACGCGGACCTACTTCAGCTTCTAACGAACCTGGATGCACCGGAAAAAACACTAGATATCTCATCATTAGATATGCATATCAGAACACCGCCTTACTTAGAGCTGCGTTCGATGTACTCCAACCTGTTCAAAAGTTTCACTTCGGTGATATTGAAGTGCGTCCCGGATGCCCGGATCCTGGAGGAAACGATATCCGCGCCAAGACTGAGGGCAGTCGAGATCTGGGACACAGGGGAAAGACCTCAACCGATCAGCCTCTGGGTCGACTACTTCTTCTCGGAGAACTGCACGAGCTTATCTGCCAAGTTCATGGACTTTGGCGTGATTCTGGGAGCTGTCGATTGCTGGAAGAAGATGGACCCTCGGTCTCTGACTTACAGCAAAGTGTTTTCTGGATTCCAGTGCTCTCTGGAGGATCTAAACGGCGTCGGAATAAGGAAGATAAGATCTGCAGCACCGTTCATCGAGAAGGTGAAAAGTCAAGTTCAGAGCAATAGGCGCAGAGGACTTCTTTATTGCATTGACCATCCGGTCGACCCAAGCAGCAAGATCTACGTCGTCTTATTCAAACACTTGAACTACAAGCAGTATGACGTTGTTTTCATATTTTATTAGCCTCATTTTAAACGTTTTTATTGCTTCATTTGAGCGGAGTACAGCTGGAGTCAAGAACCATGACCAGTGCCCGTTTTGGTGGCAATAGTGTCATAAGGGTACATGTTAAATTATAGAAAGAACGTCTAATTCTTCACAGCGCTGGCACAGGTTCAGGGCCGTCCAAAAATGTCATATCTACATATCATCGTTTCCAGAATATCCACATACACTTGAAGTGTTGAAATTTTCCAAACTGTCCAGTGGCGGGATCTACAAACCTTAGAAGTGCTTCCCGACGGCTTCATGGTAAATTGGCGTCGTTCCCTGTTCAATGTAGAACAAAAATACAGTAATCGACGTGGAGGCGTTGGCACACAAAGGGCAACCGGGAACCAGAGGGCAATAAGGAAGTTACCGGGAAGCACTTCCCTGTTTTCTCAATCCCATCCGACCTTTCCGAAGCAGTGATGGTGTCGTAATGGCGGCGATCCGTGAAATAGTCGAAGAAGAAGGCGGACTCTTGAAGCTTCGCTGTGAAGAAATGAAGGATCTATCTCCATCACAGATCTGTCCGGAATCCCACCAGGGTGGAACGGAGGCTTCCTATAGGATGGTCCGGATCTCGCAGCGAACGGAACCTTGTTTTCCACCGTCAATCGAGTGTAACTCGAAAATGTTCGACGGTTCAAGTGGGTCTAACTTTCCGAATAGCTCCTCCGACGGCTCAGGTTGCCTCTTGGCATCGAATTTCATCTCTCGCTGAACCTAAGAAGAAAAAGACCTCAAAACAAAACGAAGAGATTCCCGAATTCCCTCGCTTGGACGGAACTCTTCCAGGACGGCGGAACAGGAGTTCGCCGAATGCCGGCGGGGTCCTCAAGGAGCGAATGTTGCAAGACAAGTGCAGCGCTATCAATTACTCCCTCGCCGCCGTGCGTTCCGCTCCGCTTTTCTCAGAGTCGTTTTTTCGCGTTTATAAATCAAAAAGACCGAGTTTTTGCGTGCGTGTGGAGGTCCGCGCTGGGAGCGGACATAAAAGAGTCGTTTGCTCGGGGAGATCCTGTTTTTGTGGGAAGATCGCAATTAAGGGTGCGAATGGGATGCCGCGTTCCCACTTCATTGCCGGCTCTCCTAATGTTGTCGCCACCGTATTTCTGTCCACGGGGTGGGACGAGGCCGGATTTGAGTGTTTAGATGCCATGGGTGGCAGTTTGTCTTCTATTCTGTTCTATCGGGTGTATCTTCACCCTGGAAGTGCCATCCTTCCTCCCAGCCAGCTTCTTGTTTTCTTGAGATCTTTTCGGTACCTTCTTCTGTGCGGTCTTGAGAAGGAAAAAATTGCGGACTAAACGAAGATTGAAAAATGCTTCCGTTGTCCTAGCTTCGACATATGACTTCTAGCTTCTACATACGGCGCTTGACTGTGTAGATCTGGCATAGTGTTGTCCTCATTCCTATAATTCAAAGCACCCCTTATTGGCTTCTAGCTCCAAAGATATGCGATTATACGCGACATTCCATCCTCTTACCACTCTTACCGAAGAATACTGTAAACAATAAGCAATCTACAAAGCTCGGAGATCGTAAAGTTGCAGGAGCTACTTCTGGAGCACTTCTCGATCTTCGGAGCTCCGAGATCGAGAACCGAGAAGACGCTAAGTTTCAGGACAATGTTCTGCTCCTCTATCAATCAGATGACTCTCCAATTCCACAAAATTCAAAACCCCGTCCCATCCACCACCCTTATCAGCGCCACCCGTCCACCCTCGCAACATGTGTTTAAGGGCTTTATGAGGTCGTCGCCGTGCGTGCCTATAAATCTCGGACTTCCATCACGAATCCACGCGATCCCCGTGAATAACGGTCTTCCGTCGCGGTAATAGATCATAATTAATGTTTTCGGGTTGCGTGACTCGACGCCATCTGGGCGCGCGTGTCCTCGCCCTGACAAGTGCCAATTGGGAACTGTAGCGGGCGACGAGGCGGATCTCCGGAGGCGAGGATCGATTGATTATCATGAGGCGCTGAAGAGCGCTGTTTTTAAGGAGCGGCGCCGCTCAAAGCGCGACGGTGTCCGCAGAGCGATATTGATGATGTACACGATCGGCGACTTGTCGCCGCTAATCGTCTTGTTTTGTCGCCGCCGCCTAAACGGTCCCCGGAGGCTCGCGCTGCTCCGAGTCTCCGGGGACTTCTTGTTTGTTCGCTTCTTGTCTTCGGAATCTCGTCTTTGTTTTTTGATGGTTGCGTTCGCGATTGTTTGGTGCATCCGAGGGTTTGGACTTTAGGATAGAGTGGCCCTGCAAGACAGGGAGTCAGAGAGTGGGACGGCTTATATGTATGAAGAAGATCAAACTGAAGAGAAGTTACACTGTTTGATACGTGCAAATAATAAGGAACAACTTGATCTGTCCTTTGTTTCTGATATTTTGAATGTCGCCTGTACATATGAAACTGGAAATTTCACCCCCTCCCTTTTAGGGACAATCCATCCTGTAGAACATCTTCATCAGGCGTCGGAACCAAAGTAATACAATGCTAGATGGTTAAAATCAGTGATGGGAACTGGAGCCAAAAACCGGGCCGGGCCGGAAAACCGGGCCGGCCCGAATTTCGAAGACCGGGCCGGGCCGGACAACCGGGCCGGCCCGATTGGCCGGCCCGGCCCGAATATGAGAAAACCGGGCCGGCCCGGCTATTTTTGAGAAACGAATTCCTTACCGATGTCGAAGTACTCATGATGACGGCGTTCACGGGGACCCTCGTTCTAAAACACTTGACTTACGGAACAATAGATTGTGGGAAAGTGGCGCGAAAGTAAACATAGCGCCAGAGGAGCATCAATAAAAACGATAAGGATGCGGCGCAAAGGCGCCTTTTTAACCAGAGTAAATAACGTAGGGCGTGCGCATCAGAGAGCGATAAGGTTGACAGTGAAAGTCGGTCGAATGTCCCGTCGCACGTCTCTCGGAGTCTTTCTGCGAAACTACACAGGCATGTAGGGGAGTATCAAAGAAGCTCCAAAGGTCTGAAAGTAGATGACATTGTTCTCTGCTGAAGCATGAAAAAGTGCCTCTTTTCGCAGGTGAGTAAAGAGTTAATTCCGTTCAATTTGCGCGCTGCTTGATATATGTGTTTCCAAATTGTTCAAAATTTTAAGACATGAACAAGGCATTGGGGCGGACTTTATCATCTGTAAGTAAATGCTGTCCAAATATTTGACTTTTCGGTTTTACTTGCGGACCGCAAATAATAATCCACCCGCTTAATATTTAAAAAATGTACTCTACAATTAAAAAATGTTGCCTTAAATCAAGCGCAAATATACATTTTTGATACTCCCCAACTCTATGGATTCAACTTTTATTTGCAATTCCGACAGTTTTTCACCGAAGAATGTCAGGGTAGAGTTAAATCCTGGTTTTGGCTAAAATTTTCGACTTTGATAAGGACTAAGACCAGCTTCTGACATTGAGAGAAGCGGTAGTGACGAAGAAAACAATATGCGCGCAATAAAAAGTACGTGTACCAGATTCGTTTTGAAGTTTCCAAATAGTTGAACTGGGATTTTCTCCTAACAACAGAGTTTAACAACTTATCTGATACGTTGAGGCAAGATAAAGGTGGATATATAGTTTGCTACATTTTTATGAAAAAAATATCAGTTATTGTCCATTAGACATCTATTAGAAATAAAACTATGTTTTGTTATTGGTTTGCTGTTAGATACATCTGTATCGAAACATATCATGGGGGCTGATTGAACATAACCAACAACTCTGCTTGACCGATTGTTCTTCCGTTGACAAAAAATGCGATGAAGTGCGCAGTCGCAGCGAGAGTGTTCAATGGTCGTAAATGTACAGGTTTATGACCTTTTCCACAAGTGCATACACAGATTTTGAGAAGCGGTGAAAGAGGTTCGAAAAGTGAGAAAGAGCACCAGCTGGCGAAAGATTCCGCAGTGTCATGATTCTTCACGTGATATTGATAAGAACCAATGGGATAAACAATGAACAGGAACATATTTTGCACACCGACTGCATGCTGAAATTGCACCGGCTCTTACGATAATCATAATTATATTTTTGTTTTCGGAGCCATGACAATTATTTCCATAGGCGAAGGAGTCTATTATTTGGGGTCTTTCATTTTGCCTCGGTGGTGAGCGGTTGGGTCGTTCCGCTACTCTCTGAGATAGCGGTCGACCTCCGTTCCCTACCAATCAAATGTTAGCCCCGGCTCCCAGAAGGAGTGGAACCCCAGGGA
>JADLIF010001496.1:0-18454 GCA_016648015.1 Steinernema khuongi | reverse complement strand
AGTTTTGAGTTTTGAGACTTTTTCGGGTTTTGAGTTTTGACTTTTGAGTTTTGAGTTTTTTAAAACGGTTTTGAGTTTTGACTTTTGAGTTTTGACATCTGAGTTTTGAGTTTTGCACAGCCCTGATCCTGACGTCCATCGCGACAGTGTCAAATCATACTTTGCAGGCTTTATATAGACACTGTCTGGATGGGATAGGCGTCGGAATGTACTTCTAGATCACACCTTAACAGTGCTTCTTTTGCACAAATCTGGTGATAATTTAGGACCCTGAGCGCACACGTTCCCAAGCTGTACAGAAGGCATGATCTTCTTCAGAGGTCCCATTTCTTAACGGCTAGATTAAAAATGGCTACAATAGCAAAACATTCACGGTAGAAGCATTGCCTTCCTGATAACGCCTAAGCCAGGGCGATAGCTTAGGAAGAACAAACAATAACCGCAGTCCAAAACAGTCCAAGACCACACGTTCCAGCGAGGAATCAGGACAAAGGAATCTCCGAAAAGCGACTTCCGGCGCGAAGTGCAACACTGGAAACCAGACCTTCAGCCTCGCGGCGCAGAGCGCAAAGGAGAGACGGTCGCTCCAAGGGGACGAACGAGTTTAATGGATCCGATTGACGCCGCGGACTGTCGGCGGCGTCGAACAGCAACCGAAATGAGCGCTGACACGTCACTGTTTTGTAAGACTCACATGCGTAATTGGGGATTGGCGACATTTGGAGAAGTGGTGTTTGGTCGGGATTGGGATGTTGTGTGGTGAGGAATACTACCCCAAAGGTAAAGGAGATCCATATCGTGGATAGCACTGAATACAGCCTAATCTCCTATGTATTCTAGGCTCCATTGTTCTTGACGGAGGCAATACTCCCGGAGATTCCGCGTGTCGTGGACGCGACTAAATATTTTGAGAAGATGAGGTAGTCAGGACCAATTCTCCATGGACTTTTGGGTTGACCTGAGTCGTCTCTCCCTATCACAATCACACAAGCTGTGCATTTCTGAAGCTCAAAATTTCACGATAAGCACCAGGGCTGTGCGAGATCACGGATCCGGGATGGGACTCGGGACGGGACTGCAAATACCGTAAGAAGTTAGTTGAATACCACAGTCCTGATAAGCACCCTGAAACATTGCCGTCTTCAGGACAAACCCGGGGTTTAGTTGGCCATTTTTAAGGACTAGCAGTATGGCTCGAGGCAACCATATCGAATACTGTCAGTGTTAAAGTTCTTCTAACTTTAAACATTCGTTGTGATGTTTATTTAGCAAACCTGTCCCTATTTCCAGGATGTGTTTGCCTAATATGGCGGGAAACTCTCGTATTCAGTTGCAGTTGTAAAATTTGGCGTATTACTGCTCGCTCAAGAAGGAGACTTGATCCTATCGTGTTTTGCTGTTTGTTTTTTATGTCTGGAAAGGTGGTCCATTGGAGGAAGTGGCTGTAAATCGGTGACCTATGAGCAATCGTTTTTGCGATCGTCGGTTGAGAAAACCGGTTATTTCTAGGCTTCTATGTGATGACCAAGACAGACTCTGTTGGCACTTGTGAAAGACGCTAGACGCGAAAATTTGCACGACCATGAAGAAGGTAGATTTATGGAAATATTCGCTATTAACTGAGACACAGGTATCGTTGGTTAAGCAGCTGTAACATCGTATAAAAAGAAATATCTTTAACATTAGAGGCCAGAGGCTTTCCACAGGACAATAGTAGTTCGTAAAAGTTACAGTAACTGGTAAAGCCGGCTGCACTCTAATTGCTAATTGCCGCAATCCTTGCCCACGGCGATCTTCGTCGGGAAATGGACGGACTGTTGATCGTTTCTGTCATCGAATTTGACATCAAACAGTTCTGCCCAAGAACTTCGGGTGACATAGAACGTAATTTGACACTTTAGTGCCATGATTTTCGATATGACGTGGTGTAGGAATACGTCTATCTTTCTTATAGTGGCAATAACATTACTACGATAATAGTAGATCGTCTTAATGGTTTTACTGGCACTGTTCCTGACAAAAAAGGTGGAACTATTAATCTAGGCACTCTCTTTCTCTGTATTCTTCTGCCCGGCAGGAAACTAGAGTTAGAACCGCCGTAAACTGGTAGAGAAAGTCATTAAAGTATCAAAAGTCTTCGCTCTTCCATGTCCGGAACTAATTAGATCACCCCCGTTCTGAATATCATGGCCGCGGTTATATAAGCTACACTCTTCCAACCCAATTAAGATCGACAGGATGGATGAAACTGGCGAACAACGAGCGGTCAGGCAAGCACTTAACGTCTGCTCGCCAGCGGAACATATTCTCAAAAATTATAGCTCTATAAAGCCAGGTGGGAATCGGTGTAAGTGCTTTCCAGAAGCATCAAGTTTTACGAACCACGAACGAAATCCCAACGCTCGGCACCTATCCAGGAACGCGTCATTTATCCACTGACGCACGGAGTGCGCTTAATCCTTGTTTTCCCGACACCTCAAGGCGTTTACTGACCATGAGATGAGTCACCGCAAGGCTTTAAGCATTAAGCTCTGTTGTTCAGCTGCTGTGAAAGCCAAGGCCAAGCGGGGGTTAAGCAGCTCACGGCACCAAAGGACAAATCAGGAAATATTCATAGCCGCTTTGTGGGTGTGCTCAAGGACACCGTCAACTTCCCGGGAAGTATGTGGTGCCCAGGAAGCTACACACATGGAACTGCGCGGTTTTGATTTCTGAGGACGGAAGGCTATTTTCGGCAAGGAGTTGGTGCATGTCGCGTGACTCGACTGGCACGAAAACAATCCGAAATGTGTGAATTTTCGGAAGTTCTGGATTTAGAACGGAATTCTAAACGTTCCTGCACGTTTCTAGGGGCCGTATCCTTCTGCGACCGTGTCCAAAAAAGTGGGTAACGTTCTCACCTACTTCCCAGGTTTCTGACCAAACAAGCTAGAGAATATGGGTTCTCCAAATGAGGTTAGAAAGCTGGGCAGCAAGGGGAAGCATAACCTCGTGGATTAGAGCAGCGCAAAACTGGAGAGTCGTGGATACCTAAGAAAGAAAGGCAAGACCATAGAGACCAAAGTCCAGCCGTGATTATCGAATTTATAACTAGCACTAGCACGGACGATCAAGCTTCTTCTGATCTATATGTTCAACCTCCTTTAGGATAACGTTACCATCGAGCTGCCCAGATTCAACGCGGTTCAAGAATCAAGCGTACCCGGATACTTGAGTGCCGGGTATGCTTGACTATGCTAAAAAGGAATAAAAATGTTCGAAAAAAGGAAGCCACAAGGAAGGAGGTAATCTAATCTCAGGAGAAAAAGAATCATGTCGAAATCCGAAGAACGCGACCACCTGTTGGCTTCGATCAGCCTTACCAATATTCAGCGCACAGAGCCAAGAATCCGAACCCGCTCAGCGCACAGAAGACTGAAGCGAACTCGGCCGTGATCCCGGCCACAAATCTCTCATATCGTCGTTTAATGTTTGACGTAATTCGGGCTATAAATGCGCCACCGCCAGCATTCCAAATTGACAGATGTCCGTCTAACAAAAGAGCATAAAATTCTTCCCTGCTGGTGCTTTTTGTGGCGGCGGTGGTGTTGGATAAATTAAACACGGGTGCGGAAATGTAGAAGCTTAGGGTTTAGAGTGGTTGTGAGATTGGAAGTCCGAGCACAAATCTGTTAATCAACGATGAAGCCGTTTTAGTCACCAAAATTAACTTCATTATTGACAATATAATCTCTTAAGCTCTCTGCAGAAATGCAAATTATATGAAAATCCTTTCCACCCTACTTGAGAACATCTCCCAGAGACAAAGAAGTGGCGTGCTCGTCATCGGAACCACCGAATAAACAGGAAGATGGCACGAGAATGCTCACCGTGCAGAATGTGCACTAAAGTGTGCAAAGCGAACTCGTGCCAAATTACAGCCCTCTTCAGAGCGTGAAATGCTGTAAGCAGAGGAATCGTAAACACCCCGCGCTGACGATATCAATGACACGGAACGTGAAATCGGACAAATACAGCTCCATTTCTCGGGTCACAGCTTCTTTCTTTCCGGCTAGAGAAACTAGCCTCTGAATCAGAAGTCGGTGACCGTGGAAACGAGCTTGGGAGTCATTCTTGGTCACTCTTTGCAGAGTTAAGTTATTCGCAACGTTCTCTAGCGCAAAGAATGTGGAATTTTACGCGTGAATTGCATAGCTTCATAGGTTATCCCGAGGATCATATTCTGGAACATTAAAAGTACAACGTAAAATAAAGCATAACCGTCCGAGCACACCTTTTCTTATACTGGATTTTATTTGATACTGCTATGTATACTCTGAAGCAATAACCTCCGGATTTTTCTTGTAAATATTTTCAGCACAGATTTATGCTTTTGAAGTGCTTACAACAATGAAATCTCTCCACATTTTCAAAAGGAAACTCGAGAGTTTCAAAGATCTCTTGTGTTTTGGTGATAAATAAGCATAAAAAATGCAATTTTAATATATAAAATTTTCAATTTATTTCCGGGGGATGGGCGACCTTTTCGTAAATCAAGCTCGGAATCACCATCCCTTTTTGCCCTGAAGTAACGACCGTTCCCCGCGACTAAGATACGGCGTCGAACCCTTCGGCACCCCTCAACTCACCGCTCCCGAACGTGTCAGTCCAATGACTTATTCATCGGCCAATAAAGCGCCTATCGATCCGGCGCCATCAACCACCACGATACAAGCGCAATAAATGAGTCTTGTTCGTCACAAGACGCATATCGCGAATTAATTACGGCGCCGCCGTCGAGTTCGCCAGATGCGAAGCCGGAGACGCTCGTTAAAGTGCTCCTTGCGCCACACGGATCACGGTTGCCCGAGCAACGCGGGTGGTCCTGGGTGCAACCTGTCCGAGAAGCGTGATGGACAGCCATCGAGAAGAAAGCGGTGCTGCAGGAACGAAGATGGCTTTGTGAAGGGTCCGGGAGGGACGGGAGTGGGCGGAAGTCGTTTAGTCGGAAAATGTGTCTCAGCGAGTTGCTTAAGTGCAGCTGTGAGCCGCAAACGGGAAAGTGACCGTGGGAGAAGAGAGTGGTGATTCATGGGGGAGCTAAGGGGATATGGAAAGGTCAGTAGAGCCCGATAACTAAGGTCAGCAAGGGATTTCAATTCTGATCTCCTTAGGATCTCTAAGAAGTCTAAACTAAGGATAGAGAGGACCTAAGGCTAAGGGGGGGGTAAAAAATAAGCCTTTTTCTTTTTTTTTCAATTTTGTATTCCATCCAAGGTGAACAATCTCCACAGCGATCTCATCTTGGAATGGCACATGTTTCGATGGGAGAGTATCAACAAAGTCGTACATCAAATTCGTTTAAATAAGCCTCAAACCAATGGTTTCCAAGCTGTTAAACACATGTTATATTAGTAGCGACATCGACAGCATCAATATTCAACATGGCGGAATGGGGTCAGTTTAAATATGGAGGCTGTGCACGGGTGCAAATGAAAAGCTGTTGCTAGGCACCTCTCACGTCCTTGGACGAACGTGTCTGGCACTCGTGAACTCTGAGAGTCCTGAATCGATGTAACGACGCTTTGGAATACAGCTCTGAGAATAAGTATAGGGAGAGAGGTGTAGCGGGAAAGTACAACTAGAAATTGAGTGGCTAAGGTATGAAGGAAGGAGTCGAGCTTGTTTTTGTAATTGAGGGTTTTGATGGACATTGAAAGGAAGAGAAATCAGATGCTCAAATACGCTCAAATGCTCAAATGAAAAACACAGTTGCGTAGATTGAGGTTCCTGAATGCCTAATTCTCACCATTAGCTAATTCTCACCTTCTGACAGTTTGCCTCGCACAAGTACCCAGCGTGTGGACATGAAGGTTTTGCACAGACTGCGGTAACAATACTATACTCTGGTAGCAAAGCAGCGACTACAAAAGGTCATATAACGGTTTGATTTGGACACCTTTCTCCCTCCCACCTGTTGGTCAACTTCTCCCTCAACTCTGTTCCTTGTCCAAGCACACAGCTTACCCAAATAACTGACAGAATCACTCGGAAAGACACTGGCGAGCAAGAAGACCCGCCTACGCCTCACTCTGTCCATCTGGCGCTAAGGCAGAGCAAGACCGAAGACCAAAAGTGACTACCGGGACACGCGTGTTCCCCAAACAATGGCAGTCCATGCAGCTTGGAGTGCGCACCGACCTCGAAAACAGCGGAGCCAATCAAGGAGAGTGGCCACGTCCGACGTTCACGAGATTATTGTTTTTCGCGCGTGGATGCTAATGCGGCTCGGAGCATCTCTCGTGTTTCGTTCGCTGAAACACGATTCCCGATCAGCAACGCGGACATTAGTCACCGAGTCCGTGGTCATCGAGCGGGCCTTCGTGCTGGGACGCGATCCAAAAGGAGCGAGTGAACGCCGTGAGAAAAGCGAAATTATGGATGTTGGATTTGGATATAATTAATGCGGTGAGGGAGGAGTGGACGGTCGCGGAATCGCATCAGCGACCACGTAGATGAAATCAGCCGTGACGTGAGGACCAGGAGTCGGCAACAATGATGGCAATTGTGTTTTGCTCGTCGAGAGACCCGAGAAGGACTGGAAATGTAATTACCGACAAATATAATCCTGATCTTTGCTTAATAGAGCTGCCAAAGGACGCTCACAATTGGATTGTCACAGGCGGATATCGCGAAAATACGGACGAAAATTACTTGCGGCAATGAATACTGTCACGGTCCTGAGCAGGTTGCCGGGGTGGTCCAGGTTCCACAGCCCAAGTAGCATATCTTTCATAGAACCGGGGCTATTGCACGTTGTCACAATTTCTTTAAAGCGGATTGGAGAAGCGAGTCATTGTGCAAGCACTACAAAGAGGCCACACACAGGGAATGTGAAGCAGACAGAAAGTTCGCACGTTCGGTTGCAGGATACGGACTGACGTATGCTTTCAGATTGTACTCCTTTATTGAGTAGTTTGGTCAAAGGTTTGAAGCATAGGAGGCACAAAACACGAGCATTTCCTTCTGTAGTGTTCCCAAGACGATCACCCTTAAGGGCAGTAAAGGTCACCGAGTCCGTGGTCATAGGAGAACTCGGACTCGGCTGCGCTTCAGATACCGTAGTAGCTCATCAGTTAATAGTTATCACGAAAGTTTATAATCTCCCAAAACATCATATTTGGTAAAACACAAACACTGTTGAGCAGCAAAAGGAGGGAATATCTCATTGTCTATAAGACCTTAAATTGCTGTTCTAAGAAAACGCAACAAAACAAGAGCAAAACGTAAATACAGACGTGGATGGCAAGGTTGTTGTTTACGCCCCTAAGTACACTCTCAACTGGACTCTCCGTAAATAACCCTCCCTTCGGCGAATGAAAGGACTTAGGCACCGACCTGGAGCACAAAAAGCTCCAACTCTAAAGACCAACTCTGGAGACTTCCTTTTGTTACTGGATAATCCAATTGGAACTAACATAATCATCTCTCCCGACGTTCAAAACAAAGTTGCCCAATTTTTGCACGCCCCTCCTAAAAGGAACCATCCAGTGACCGGCCAGTGACTGTAAGTAGCAGAAGTATGCCCACAATACCACAGGATGGTCATAGAATGACGTATACCAACGGTTAACAGAGCTTCTTTCAGGTTTAACGAAGTGGGAGGGGTTAGTCGGTGGACGCAGAGTACAAAGGAGTGGGAGCGTCATGCTTCCCTTTTGTTGGAAGAGGAAATAACCCGGATAGATTTGAGATACACTCAAATCTCGGTGTGAAAAGGGCGCAAATCAAATCCTGTCGCGCCACACAAAGTAATATAGATGCTATTAGCCTATCACCGTCTTAGATGGTCCACATATCGAAAGTCCAATCTTATAAAGATCATCGCCTCATCAAACGGTTGCCGGTTCCCATTGGTCTTATCTAGCGTCTGACTGCCCTTCCACAAGACCTGTTGACTTTGCTTCTCACAAAACCCCCTTGTCACATCATCGTTTATGGTGGCTGTTGGCAACGCTAGAATCCCGACCTTGCCCTAGTGTGTGAGATAACGCAGACAAGCAGAGAAGACCTTTGCTGACCTTTGTGAGCCGAAATAGCTCAAGATACTAAACTTTGTTTTTACACAATAGAATGTGCATAAGATAAAGGACTCTACCGTTAAATTACGGTATAACGATATCCTCAGTAGTAAGGAGAAGAGGAAGTGGAAAGACATCTTATGGAAGGACCCAAAGACCCAAAGAAAGGCGCTTAGAAACAATATAAACGGGACGCTCAGAGACAACCCTTATTTTCCACTAATACACCCAATTACGGCAATCCCAGAACAATGCTCCCGACAAACAACAGAAGCAATTAGTGGAAAGCGAGCTGCTCTTTAAAATTGGACACTGTTAACTCAGTTTCCGAAATGAGTTTTTTGCGCTTGTTTTCCTCGTTTCCTAGAAGGAAACTTCCTTGCAAAGACTCTCTGAGAGTGGAGAGTATGTCGGAAACACGTCATCAGCGTTGGGTGGAGAAGTTAGTCCTCCAAAAAATTGGTCTTTTCCCTCCGCCGCGTCATCGAGGAAATGGAATTATGCGTAGTGGGGGGAGAATTGGGTTAAAAAGTTAGTTGTCGAACAATCAGTGGCCTCCTCAGAAGATACAATAAGCATCCTCAGGCATGTCTTCAGAATATAAGCATGCAGAATTTCTTAGCGGCTTGACTTTAGAAAAGAAGGATTCATCAATGCATGCTCTACGGTTGCAAAACCTGGTAACTAAGGAAATATCGTTATCTACAAAGATCCAGGGAGAAGTTGCAAAGCTGGATGACATCGTGGAAGCCGCGTTATCGAGAAAGTGGCATTAAGCCCGGAAGCTGGTCCATGAACTGTTGTTAATAGAGCTGTGCAATCCGAATAACCGTTCGGTTCTTTTACCATATTCTCGTTTTTTCATGTTTTCTGTACATCTCCAGCATTTCTTCCAGAGTAAGAAAAGAAAACGCAACAATCAATGGAAAAATTACAAAAAAAACCGAACGGTTATTCGATTTACACAACTCTAGTTGTCAGTGCGACTCAAGGAATGACGCCTACCAAAGAAAGCACCCACCGGAAGACCATGGACTAGATGGAGAGACCAAAGAATCTTGACACAAAGCGATAACCATCACGGCAGATAGATCCACTTAGCCAAAAGCAATATAGGCGACGAAGCCTGATGTTGATTTTTTGAAGCCTTCGAAGCCCCTTCTCAACCCCAGGATTTTGTTCACCATGTTTCACTGGACCAGGAGAATATACGCGAAGGAGATATCAGTTTCCAAATAGACCGGCTATTCTTGGCTCACACAGAAATAGAAACTATGTATCCCGGAGGATGAGTAGGAGTAATCGCATTCCGGACATAAATGCCCGCAAATTGAATTAGCGCCACAGAGACGAGCGTCCTTCAAAGATGCATTTAGAGAGCAAACAGCTTTGTCCAGCGCTGTCTAAGAAGGTGGGCCGAGGCGTGGTGGCGCAGCAGTGGACCAAAGTTGGGACAGCGCGCGAGCGGTGATTTCTGAGCCAAGTGTGAAAATACATCAAAGACGCTTAGAAACGCGTAATCCCATTTGTGCCGGGACTCTAAGGCATTAGGCCGGATTGTGAGCGATTTCTGATGGAAGTAGGCCAGAACGGACCCCGATTGCCGTCCTTCACGCTCGTCATCCGTTCCGCAGAGGCACATAAACCGGCAGAACTAGATGTTCTTGTCCCGTCGGGAGTGCACACGCTGTTTCTTCTGGATAGAGCTCCTTAGTAAAACAGATTAGGTGCGCTTTTCGGCGAGATTATTCCATGCAGAAGTATGTACATAGTTTTGTGGATTACGGGGACAATGAGGAGCCAGTGTTTCGAGCTGTTCTTTGTGCTATAATTTATAATAGCTGCTCAGCAGAGGTGGGTACCCGAACCCGGTCCGACCCGATCCGAAAACCCGAAACCAGACCCAAACCCACCTCTTGTCGTGACGAGCACGGCCCTTTGTTCTACCACCATCCGACGACGCTCATCATCGCCAGAAGTCCAACTCTAGAGAGCCGGGAATGTTGTAACAAGCACGGCCCTTTGATCTACCGCCGTCATAAATATTGTCTCGTGATTCAGTACGATCAGGCATCTACAGTCTTAGCGGTCTAGGGTGTTGGACTTGAGCCGAGACTAGTCCGTGGTTGAGCCTAGGACGTCAGGATAGACATGAGACTAGGCTGAGATTGCGTGTGAGAGGAATATCCGCGTGGCGACCAAGCAAGAATGAAATGCCACTTGTAAAAAAGCTACAGAAATATTTCTATGCTGAAACGTTTCTATCGGGGATCTCGATGGACAATGACGGGCTACTAGTCAACAAAACACCCAAAGAAATGAATATGTAACAGAAAAAGAAGGATGGATGCGATGGTGGACACGGACAGAGAGAAATCCATTTGGCCAGGAAATGTCATTAGCGATATCCTAAACAAACAGCTTGATGGTGAGAGGGCACCTTCTTCAGTTACAACTTGGTGCTCTCCCGGGCCTTTTCTTGACTCCCCGGTCCTCCACTGTCGTCAGAAGGCAAAGTAGCAACGTGGCGACCTCTCGTAAAACTTAAGAAGAACACACGTCTTAATGGATGCCGTGGGAGATTAAGAGAGTTAATTTCCCGAGGGAAGAGGTCAGCGGACGAATCCGTGGTCGGCGCAAAGAAGTCAAGAGGAGGAGGAAGGCCTAATTATTGAATGCTCAAGTACGCGCGAACAACGCTAATGATGTCCCGAGAGGACGCAGAACATTTGATCGATCGCTGATCTGTGGAGGTGCTCTGAGCCAACCTTGTCCAAGAATGATGCGCCCGGTCCGCTGACCGAAAGACATTTGACCGAGAACCGTTTAACAGAACTTAATTAGCAAACCATCGTTTACTCTACTGGAAGAAGAGGGTTAGAGGCTCCATTTAGGGACCCTAAAATACCCTCCTTATCCGAACAGTGAGGCGGTTGCACTGTCCAAACCGTAAGCCGTAAGCCTAAGCCAAGTGCAGAAGTTACTCTGCTCGCAATGCCTATGTCAACCTTAATTAGCAAAACATAAAGTTACTTTGTGAGATTTATACATATTTCTGGTTTTCGGTCAAGTGACCGGTCGCGGTATCAGCGCACGAGAGGATTAGTTTGCTTATACAGTAATCTTCGGAGTGAGCCATAGCCAACAAGAAACCTACAGCTTCAATGCCCTACTTGGATCCTTGTTTGTGTCTTGCCTACACCTACAGCTTCAATGCCCTACTTGGATCCTTGTTTGTGCTCTCATTGTACCCGAAATCGGCCGACATAATAAAGGTCAATTCTTTATATATTTTCGTACATATTTTTGTGCATATTTTCGGGGTTTTTTCACCTCACACTTCACAGAAGTTAAATCTTCGTATCCATGGTACATATTCGATCTAGGAAAATCTGAGGCATGGGATATTAGAGTTGCGTAGGGTACTCCGTACTGGTCGCAGGCTGATGTAGTCCTCAAACAGTATCCTTGTCCCCAACTATTAAAGGCCATTCGACCAGCTTCGTCGCTCTGGTCACAGTGGAATGCGAACATTCCCTTCGACTCTACAAGCTTCACATTGGCTTTGTTGGCCAAGAGGCCAGTGAACAGGACGTCCTCGATCCAGAGGAAGATGGTCTCGTTGGTTTTCTCGAGGATCGCCTTCGTAGAGTTCCGGGTAATCAGGCAGCCCGGGCCATTTATGTACGGAGGAAATATATCTGGACCGTAGTACTCTTTTGGTACGTACCTAAACAGCGCGTTCATTGCCCCTCAGATGTTCAGTTACCATTTGTGCTCCGGATCTCGTATAACCCCAACACCCTTGATGAGTATGCCGTATATTGCCTTGTCCTCGTTCCCAAAGTATCCCGTGTCAATGAAGTGGACGAAGCGGTCCGGCAGAGCTACGACGTCGTCGTCGGCGCGCAGGACAAACGGCACGTCGAAGCAGTGCCTCACATGGAGGTTGTAGCCAGCATGGATCTGAAGTTAAGCGCCTCCTATTTAGCCTGAACGATTATTCTAGTGTACCTTGAATGCGATGTAGTCGTACGTGTCAGGAATTGTGGTCTCGATGACGTCGTTGTGGAGAATAGCCTCCTCTTTGAGCTTCTGTTTGTCGTTTTCGCTTGTTGGACGTCCGACGATAAACACGACGAGAGAGTCGTTGTTCTGAAGTGCCTTAGGGACTGCTTCTACTCTTAAACTTACGTGTTCTTTCTTGGCCCATGTGCGTCGTATCATATTTCGTTGGTCAAAATAATGGACAGCACTCATAACGAAGACGAACAGCTTCTTCCCGGAGCACCGCTTCGGATCTAGGTACGTCAGGATCTCGTACTCGAGGTGGAAGTTCGCAAAAGTGGCGTTTATGAATTCTGGTCGGTGTAAGGCGTACTCTTCCACTTTATTGCCATACCAGTGCATCACGAACAACACCACCTCTGGAACGGTCAGTCGTAGGGCTGGCTCTTTCTAAGAATGTAAACGTACGTACAGCCAAGAGTATACCGACGGTGACGATAAACTTCGGAGTCGATATTCGCATTTTGGACAAGATGTACCTGCTAACTTAATCGGTACAATCTACTAGCAAATTTCATTCGCGAGAGTGTTGTTTTGGGTGATTTGGGTGATATTTGCAGCGGTACGCGAGTTCACCTCATTCAGATGACCGGCGCGCTTCTGTGCTTTGAGCTTTTCCGAGGGAGAATGCATGACAAAATTGTGCCATGAATGGGTGCAAAAGCTTAATATGCGCGTTTGCTTTGTTCATGTATCGATATTGCGCATTGACCGACTCGACTTCCAAGGACCATCAAGAAATGAAGCGAACTGTGATATGTGTCTAGCAGACATGTCTGCTGCAACGAATAAGGTTGCACTCTGCATTTGCAAGAAACAACAGATCAATCAGTAACAAGACAACGAACGTTTAACAAAATAGTTACAGGAAGAGGGACACTCAGCCTACAGCAGATGTTGTTCATCTGCTAGATTGAGAGAGAAGGTCCTCTCAACAAACGATCGAGAGTCGCGAGTAGAAATTCCGAGGCAACGATCAGTACTTCATTGTTGTCAGCGCAGCAACAATAAAGTTTGTTGACTTGTTTTTACATTCCGTTTTGACATATTTCAATGCAGAATTGCGCATAACACCTGAGACTGGTTGGCGGCGTCGATATTTGTTACTGCACAGTCCCAGGTGTTGTGTAAATCCTTCATATTGTCGACTCGTCCAAGAATGAAACATGAGCCGAATCTGGAGCTTCTCCTGCCCTGAATGACGCTCAATTGAAAAAGAAGTTTTCTGGACATCAATGGATCAAAGCAAGAGAAGATTAGTTTGCTTATCCAGTAATCGTCGGAGTGAGCCATTGCCAACAAGAAGATCATCGCGCCTACATCCTAAGACCTGCAACTTCAATGTCTTTCTTGAATCACTGTTTGTGCTCTTATTGTGTCCGAAATCGGCCGACACAATAAAGGTCAATACTTTATATATTTTTGTACATATTTTCGGGGTTTTTTCTCCTCGCACTTCACAGAAGTTAAATCTTCATATCCATGATACACATTCGACCTAGGATAAGCTGAGGCATGGGATAATTGAATTGTGTAGGGCACTCCATGCTGGTCACAGGCTGATGTGTTTCTCAAGCAGTATTTTGCTGGCCAACTATTTAAGGCTCTTCGACCAGCCTCGTCGCTCTGGTCACAGTGGAATGCGAACATTCCCGCCGACTCTACGAGCTTCACGCTGGTCTTGTTGGCCATAATCCCGGTGAACAGGACGTCCTCGATCCAGAGAAAGATGGTCTCGTTGGTTTTTTCGAGGATTGCCTTCGTAGAGTTCCGCGTCATCAGATAGGCCGGGCCATTCATGTACGGAGGAAATAAACGTGGACCGTAGTACTCTTTCGGTACATACCTAAACACAACGTTTACATATTACTACTCTTCCGTTCATTTACCATTTATGTTTCGGATCTCGGACAACCTTAGCATTTTTGACGATTATGCCGTATATTGCCTTATCCTCGTTCCCGAAGTACCCCGTGTCGATGAAGTGGACGAAGCGGTCCGGTAGAACAATGACGTCGTCGTCCGCACGTAGGACGAACGGCACGTCGAAGCAGTGCCTCACATGGAGGTTGCAGCCAGCATGGACCTGAGGTTAAGCGATTGCTGAATAGCTTACAGCATTGGTATACTGTACCTTGAAAACGAGGTAGTCGTAAGCGTCAGGAATTGTGGTCTCAATGACGTCGTTGTGGAGAATAGCCTCCTCTCTGAGCTTCTGTTCGTCGTTTTCGTTTGTCGGACGTCCGACGATAAACACGACGAGAGAGTCTCTGTTCTGAAGTGCCTTAGGGAGTGCTTTATCTCTTAAACTCACGTGTTCCTTCTTGGCCCATGTGCTCCGTATCATATTTCGTTGGTCAAAATAATGCACAGCACTCACAACGAAGACGAATAGCTTCTTCCCGGAACACCGCTTCGGATCCAGATACGTCAGGATCTCGTACTCAAGGTGGTAGTTCGCAAAAGTGGCGTTTATGAATTCTGCTCGATGTAAGGCATACTCGGTGTAAGGCGTTCTACTGGTCGGTGTAAAGCGTTCCACTTTGTCGCCATGCCGGTGCATCACAAACAACACCAGCTCTGGAACGGTCAGTAGGACGGGATCGGTACAACTCATACCAGGACAACTCATACCACGACAACTCATACCAGATACAACTCATACCACAGACAACTCATACCATGTCGTGGCGGGAGCCAAGATCGAGTGTCAGGGTGCGTTATAAGTTCTGCAACGCAAATAAGAACCCCATTTTCTCTCTTTTTAAAAGCATTATTTTCACTTTTTATCACTCCATTTGTAAAATCAAAGAGTTTTTGAATTTTTAAATTAACGTGTAGTGGTATTACAAGGATCAGTATAGAAGGGATCCGGACACTTCATCACAGAACACTTCATCACCGGACACTTCAGGTTGGCATAGGCATTGCGAGCAGAGTAACTTCTACGCCCGAACTTAGGCTTTCTGCCATTCCTGATGCTCAGCTAATTAAATTTGGTCAAAAATTCTGCCGGAGAATTCATCGCACAGAGAATCGGTCGTCGGAGAATATGACTCCCGGAGAAAACGTCGCGTGGAGAATACGTCGTGGATTCGAAGCGTCCGTGTGGTGAAGTGTCCTAGACCCAGTTAGTTAAATTAAAAAAAAACAAAAAAAACAAATAAAGTGATAAAAAGTGAAAATAATGCTTTAAAAAGAGAGAAAATGGGGTTTTTATTTTCGTTGCAGAACTTATAGCGCACCCTGACACTCGATCTTGGCTCCCGCCACGACATGGTATGAGTTGTCTGTGGTATGAGTTGTCTGTGGTATGAGTTGTCTGTGGTATGAGTTGTCCTGGTATGAGTTGTCCTGGTATGAGTTGTACCGGACCCCAGTAGGACTGCCTCTTTCTAAGAATGTAAACTTACGTATGCCTAAGATCGTACCGACGGTAACAATAAACTTTGGAGACCTTATTCGCATGTTGGGTCAAATGTAACCAACCTAAGAGGTGCAAGACGTACTCGGGTGATATGGGCAAAATCATTGGTTTTTCAGGCGCGAAAGTGCTGTTTGGGTGATTTGGGTGACAGCACTGGGGGCTCTGCGCTTGCGATAGTTCACACTGCGCGATATCGATGTCGCTATCGCTCATAGGTCTGCCACCGACCGACTCGATTTCCAGGAACCATCAAGAATGGAAGTCTACCATATGTGTCTACCAGACCCTATGTCTGCTGCACAAAATAAGGTTGCACGGTTGCACGCCACGTGTACAAGAAACAGCAGATCGAACAAAGGAATCAACAATCAATAAGAAGACAACATTGAGTCTAATACAAGAATGATCGCGCTGGGATCTAATGCAGACACCCAGCCTGCAACAGATACTTTCATCTCCTATTGTGACTCTCACAACCTGTGAGAGTCATTTTCCTTTTCCTAGGTCCTTTTCAACAAACGATCGAAGGTCGGCAATATAAATTCCGAGGCAACGATCAGTACTTCATTGTTGCCTACGCAGCAACAGAGAAGTTTGTTGACTTGCTCTTACATTCGGTTTTGACATATTTCACTCCAGTATTGCGCATAATACCTGGGACTGGTTGTGGGCGTCGAGTGTGTGTCACTGCACAATCCCAAGTGCTGTGTAAATCCTTTATATTGTTTTGATTGAACAGTTCCTAGCAAGCGTGGCAGCACGAAATAGCATCAAGAAGGATAAGATAATTCGTCAACATGTCAAGTAGCGTCTGATTCAAAGATAAAATGACTTCTTCCAATAGATCTATCCAAGGACATAGCCTGAGCCGGTTGCTCGAAAGGCCTGTCATGGCTCGATTGACAAAAAAGGAGCTCTTTAGCTCTTACAGATCGATAACAGGCCGGAACGTTATTTGCTACATGCCTTTAGAGAGCGGAAGCAAGGGGTGGACGGTGGGACTGGTGGTTGTGGCAAGGTCACCGAGAACCAAGTAAGAAGCGCACAGGAAAAAAATTGTTGACGCCTGTTGTAACCAGATGAAGCCTTTCAGCAAATCCTCCCTATTTTACAGTTCTCCAGAAAATTAAAACCTAGTTACGGTGCGCCGTCTTTGGCCAAATGCGGAATGCCCAAAGGTGAGCAGGAGCGATGGATGGACTCGATATTTTCTCTGGTTGATGTGCAAAGACCTACAAAGATCTCGCTCCTTTTGTCGACGAGATTAAGAGAGTTAATTTCGAAGGTCACCGGAGAAATCCGTGGCCTGCGCGAAGAAGTCAAGAGGAGGAGGAAGGCCTAATTATTGGGACGTTACATGAATCAACGCATAAGAGGAATTGTTTTCTTATCCAGTAATCTTCGGAGTTCGGAGCGCCTACATTATAAGCCCTACCAGTTCAACGTCCTACTTCGATCGTCTTTTGCCCCCTTATTATGTCCGAAATCGGCCGATATAATGAAGGTCAATTCTTTATATATTTTATACATACTTTAGAGTTTTTTCTCCTCACACTTCACAGAAGTTAAATCTTCATATCCATGGTACATGTTCGACCTAGGTAAAGCCGAGGCATGATATATTAGAGTTGCGTAGGGTACTCCGTACTGGTCGCAGGCTGATGTATTTTTCAAACAGAATCTTCCTGCCGAACTATTAAAAGCCCACCGACCAGCCTCGTCCCTCTGGTCACAGTGGAATGCGAACATTCCCCTAGATTCGACGAGCTTCACGTTGGTCTTGTTGGCCATGAGGCCAGTGAAGAGGACGTCCTCGATCCAGAAGAAGGTGGTCTCCTTGGTTTTGTCCAAAATCGCCTTTGTAGAGTTCCGCGTCATCAGATAGGCCGGGCCATTCATGTACGAAGGAAATATATCTGGACCGTAGTACTGTTTCGGTATGTACCTAAACACAGCGTTGACATATTACCACTCTTCAGTTCAATTACCATTTATGCTTCGGATCTCGGACAACCCTAGCACTTTTGACGAGTATGCCGTATATTGCCTTGTCCTCGTTTCCGAAGTAACCGGTGTCAATGAAGTGGACGAAGCGGTCCGGTAGAACAATGACGTCGTCATCCGCCCGTAAGACGAAAGGAACATCGAAGCAGTGCCTCACGTGGAGGTTGTAACCAGCATGGATCTGAGGTTAAGCTGAATAGCCTAAAGGATTTGCATACTGTACCTTGAACGCGGTGTAGTTGTAAGTGTCAGGAATAGTGGTTTGAATGACGTCGTTGTAAAGAATAACTTCGTCTCTGAGCATTTTTTCGTGGTTTTCGTTTGTCGGACGTCCGACGATAAACACGACGAGAGAGTCTTTGTTCTGAAGTGCCTCAGTCACCCTGTTGTCACTCTCACAAACTCACGTGCTCCTTCTTGGCCCATGTATTCCGTATTATATTTCGTTGGTCAAAATAATGCACCGCACTCATAACGAAGACAAACAGCTTCTTCCCGAAACACCGTTTCGGATCCAGGTACGTCAGGATCTCGTACTCAAGGTGGTAGTTCGCAAAAGTGGCGTTTATGAATTCTGGTCGATTCGAGGAATACCGTCCGATTTTGTCGCCGTGCCGGTGCATCACAAACAACACCAGCTCTGGAACGGCCAGTCGCAGCTCTGCCTCTTTCTAAGAATGTAAACTTACGTATAGCCACGATTGCAGCGACGGTGATGATGAACTTCAGAGACCTTATTCGCATGTTAGGTCAAATATAACCAATCTAAATAGTAAAGGTCCCCAACTGTCACACTCCGATTGAAGCGAAACGGGGTGCATTCGAAATCCTTTTGGGAGTACATTAATATGCCGTAGACATTATCGGCCCAAATTTTGATTTGACATAAAACGGA
>JADLIF010001495.1:0-53684 GCA_016648015.1 Steinernema khuongi | reverse complement strand
AGGATGACTTCAAGAAAGTTTGGCGGACGCATTGCTGGCTGGCCGAAGCAAGAAAAAGAAGGCTTGAAGATTGGTTGACATACGGGATCCGCATATTGTAATGATATAGATTCGGAATAAAATGTTAATGTTAATGTTTGTCAACGCAGTAGATCATAGTGCTAAAACCAAAAGCAACCAAATTTAGATCACTGACGAGAGCTGTGCCAAAAAGCAAATGTGCGTACCTTTCCGGCTGTCAAATCTCCACTTCTATTTGCAATCAGAAACGATTACCGTAATTTTCGGGTGATCCATCACGGTAAACAGGAACAGCACAAAAAGTGACGCGTCTCCTGGTGGGCGATTCGTCACGCGCTTCCCCTCGGTGCAAAAGATTAATGCGTGAATCACGTGATGACCCATTTTGATTTTTGCTACTAAAAACATAGAAAATGGTACCAAAAACCGCTTTCTGGAACATGCCAGACGAACGATTGGAAAAGGTGAAACTGCCTCACCACTTTATATAGTCGTTATTATGCGTGTCCCATGTGAAAATCACGACCTAGCAATATCGAAAAATACGAAATTCCTATTTTCCTTGTTGTAAATATATGCTTATTCTCCATCGCTTGTGCACTGTTAGCTTTAAGTGAACAGGGCTGCCAAAACAGTCCAGCAAACTCATTCAAAGAACACGTGATTCAAAGAACACATAAAGAATTGGCTCGATGCAACTTCAAGTCTGCACTATTTCCTGGCGGCTTGTTGTTAGGCAACTCACGTCGAAGCATCTTGCACCCGGAGTCTGTCGTTTCATATCCTTTGTAGGACGTAGAAGAGATTTACCGTGAAGAGGCAGCACAAAGGGGTTCACCTGTTCAAGAGTGCAAAAAAACCCAAAATATTTCTTTTTTTTATTTTTTTTTTTTCGTTTATAATCATAACCTGGTGTAAATAAAGTTTTTACATAAGTCGTTGTGTTTCTTTGATCAAAACGTGGTCGAACAAAGGCTCCTTTTAAACTGCTGGCAACATAGGTACAGCCATCAAGCAATCCACTCTAGCAATCCAGTTCTCCGCTCTACTTTTGAGGGTGGTCCAGAGGTTTCCTAACCTCCCCATTTTACACGTCCTAAACCCCCTACCCGGGAAGTCCCCCTTCCGCCATTCAGAAGACCCGAATCGTAAGTGTTTCGTCGCGGCCGTCACTAGACGTTCGTCGCTTTTTAGCGTCGCAGATGTGTCAAAGCGCATTTGCCACGCCTGGATGCCCTCCTGTTCTTCTCGCCCATCAGCTGCATCTCGACGTTCTCGCGCGCGCGACGGGTTCACCTGGGCGTTGCAAGGTGCGTGTTGAGACAAAAGAGTCGCGCAAATTCGATTAGATCGTATCCCGGCCTGGCAGAGGCATCAGCTTTTTGCTCCTTGCGGGATCGCTCGACACGACGTCCGACATCATTGGGTTAATGAGTTGCGACGCCGCCGCCACCGCTCCGAACGAGATTCGTCACGAGATTGGCGCCGTCGCGAAGTCGGAGCCGAAAAAAGTGAATCTAACGCTGAGTTTTACAGCCAAAAAAGACACGGGCATCAGGTTCGGTAGCCGACGGCTCAGATCTGGAACTATAAACTTTATTAGCACTTGTTGGCTTAGCCGTTTATTGAAGGTTTATGATGATATTCGATCGGGAAAAGGGTATTTTTACGGTGATGACAGGGTTTTGCCGACCTATTAGATGTTTTCAATGACGACGTAACTCCCACTGCCCCTTTAAGTGTAACATCCTTGAATACTGTAGGCATCTGTTTGGATAAACCTAAACTTTGTAAGCTATTAAGAGACAGCTCTGGAGCTCTTTTTTTACTTGGGAATCCTCATACACTCACACATTTCTAACTTACATACACAGCGTTACGTCCTTTTTTTTCTGCGGAGCATCTCATCATTCAATCCCATTGGATCATGATTCTGACAGTGATGCCGACTTCTAATAGCGTATGAGGCACGGCCAGAGCCGGCTGATACTCAAGGCTCGGAGTTCGGCTCGTGGTTTGTTCCGAAACCGAGTTATACCGAGCATAACTCCGGAAAGTTCAACGCACGCCCCTGGCCAAGATACAAAGAAGTCAGCGATGATGGATTCCACTTAGAGCGATCGAAACCCTTGCCGCGCCGACGCCTGATCGCCTTTGGCAGCTACTTCACCTCCCAGACGTTTCCTACGATCTGTTCTCAGGACGAACAAGGATCTTCAATCTGCAGAAACCAAGCCTCATCGTCACCGACTCTTTCAGAAGCCCCTCACCAAATGAAGTAGACTGTGATACGTGTCTACATGACTTTTGGAATGTTGTATATCGGTGTGGTTACGTTCATTGTGAACTGATATAACCGGCTAATAAATAAACAAATACACCGAGTTGTACAAAATGATGCCTCCTCTTCAGCTCCAAATTATACGGTCCCGGCACTTCGGCGAATCCCATCTACTGTCACAGTGGCTGATCACCGCGGATCACAGGAGCAATAAGTCAATTCGCTCGTTGATCCGTTGTTTTCGCGGTGTCAAGGCGACTTCTTCCCAGTTCACAATTCATCTTGCAGACAAGTGGCGGACAAGTGCAGTTGTTGGCCGAATTCGAAAAACTCCGAAAAGCGCGCGCCTGTGGGTCCCTTCCAATTGATGTCGAGGTGTTGGCAAGAGTTGACGAGTGGCTATTGTATTCTCCAATCGGCTGAAGCGCATAAATCTCCGATCGAGCAGCTTGTCGCTCAATGGGAATGATGCGCAAGGCGCTAACTTAGACGGCTAAGCGGCTGGAATCAACGTGGCAAAGCGAGCAAATTAGAAGATCATGGAGTGGGTCATGAAACCAGTAAGGAAAGCCGTCTTTGTATACGCTTTCAGAAGGGTGCTGCGGAGATTATACATAAATTCACGGGTTAAGTTTCTGTTTTCAAGCAATACCAACCGAACGAGTTCAGTTTCTTGCAAGCATCTTGTAACTTTTCCTCAAATTGTTTTTACTTTACCTTATTTCATGATCCGTCTATTTCCAAAGTCGAGTTGACGTGAGTGAGAAATAAAGGTTCGAACAGTCCAAATGAGTCACTGTGTGTACCGGAAGTTGACCGAATGATTTGCCCTCTTGTTTACTTTAGCAGAAACCATCTGCAAGCGACATGCTTTCCACAAAACTAAGATATCCAATTTGCTAAATCAAAAAACTTTTTTTGTTTGAAAAATCAACCAAAACAAATTCCGATGAAAAGGCATTGCAGAGAGGAAGCGTGTCTCTGACCCGCAAATGTCTTTGGTCCATTATTTCTAAAATATTCAATTTGCTAAATCAGAAAACGTGTGTCTTATTCAATCTTTATTTCCACGTCTTATTCTTTCGTCTCCATATAAATCTGGCCCTGGCCAACGTTGCCGAAGTCACCCGACTCCAGAAGCGATTTGTTAATCACGTCGGCCATATCGTATGACATCTCTGGAATCACCAGAGCCGTCTGCTTTCAAGCTTGCACTCGTGTGTGACGGCCAACGCCTTATCCAACAAATCTATCTCGCCGTGTTTGCATAGGACGGCCGAGGCGAGAGTGGCATACGATAGCAAATTTCTCGCGCCAACGCATCGAACAAGCTTCTTCTACGCCATCGACATCTTCAGCTCCACCGCACATAGCGCGTTTTTTCGCCCATCAATCATCAACGCCAAGGGGCGAATCGAAGACTCGCCTGCTTAATGTGCCAACTCTCGGTCGGTTTAGCAAATAATCGACGCGTTTTTCCTCGCATCGCGTCGCCGCTCGACGATTGGATGAGTCGGAAAGTGTTAAGAACGGCACAAACTGATGGGTACATACCTTGGTGATGCTTCTGGGGAGGTGTTGGAACGACAGCGTTTTTAGTAACGAGCCTGTCTCATGTAACTCATCTAGATAAAACCACTAGGGGAATGTTAAGACGGTCTTCGAATGCGCAGAGATGAAGGGCTTCACAGGAGGGCATCTTCAAGAAAAGGACTATGGGAAAAGGATGAGCTAAGTGAAGGCAATCTACGCAAACATATCTTCAGAGAAATACTGGTAGGTTCTTTCAGATCATGGAGACGTCCAACTTGCCGAAGATGCGATAAACACATATAGCGATCTAGTATAGACCGTAGTTCTACTTGAGCCCCTCGACTCATCCCGTACCGTCCCTACATGCCCCGCACAGGTGGCCAAAGCCCGAACAACTGCCACACAAGAAAAGAAACCGCAAAGCGTTCCGAGGCCGCGCCGCTAAGCGCAATAATTAATAACTCTTCTGTTTGGTTAGGCGGCGTGCGGCCCGCGCCGCTCCCGCAATGTAACAAGTCTTGTTGCCACCGAACGAGATCATAAATTACGCGGCGCTTCTGCGATCGTAAAACGGTCTTCGCGGTACTTTCGGCATCGGCGCAGCAGACCGAACGACTCCGCAACGGGCCACCGCCGCCAAGTTCATAAGCTGGCTCATTAGTCTTTGTTTTACGGCTGCAACGGTGTCCGATCCACGAGCATTATCGTAAATTTCGGGAAACGGTTTTTCCGCGGTTGAAGAACATGATTGCAGGCGGTGAGGGTTCCTGTTCGCCGATCATCATCGATTGATTGCGGTTTGGAGTGGTTGCTGAAGAAGACGGAAGTGAAGTGTTGGAGGAAGTGATGGGGTACGGTAGGTCACAATGAAGGTGCAGAGTGCCTACGGACATTTCTTTTATTTACCGTAGAAGATACGGTAGGGAATCATGAACCATTTCGGGATCTTTTGCAGAGGCCACATGAGGCAATGGCATCCTTTAGGCTGTACCTATAAAATCTAGGGGCATACCAATCAGATATTAGATGGCGGTCAAAAGGTTATTAGATGGAGACTCACTTTTAGGATCGAAAGTTGGAAGAAGCGAGAATTCAGGTTGACCAAACGTTCTTTCTAAACGGTCGGAAATTCATTTATTTTATCTTCTGACTTCCTTATCCGACAAGGTCACGACTAAAAATAAAAAAACGCTCCAGAAAAAAAGCTCCTCAAGTTCGCACAAACCGGAAACTGCGTCTCTGCCTGCTGTACAATAACATTCACCCTACCGTACCCCGGCCACCTCGTTTTTGTCAACCCCCTCCGTTTTTACCACATCCAGCTCCTTCCTCTCCACTCCCCACTGCTTCTCAAGAAGTCCACACGGGTTTCGGATTTCGCGTCGCGCGCCCGGACTAATCCGATAGAGTGTTCGCCTTCTAATTTGTCGTGTTTGCCCAATCGAGCGCACTTGGAGACGACGAGCAGCGTTGACCTCAGCGCTGTTGTGACACATGGCGGCGGTGGTCACTGTGCGCGGAGTCACACACTTCACGACGCTCTTGAAGAAGCGATCGGACGCTTAGACGAACGGGTTGACGAGCTGACCGGGTCCTTATGGAGGAGAGTGGGGACAAGATGATTGTTTGCAGACGTCAATTGGGATTAGATGTCAAATGATGCTGGTTGCGCTTTTTGAAGGCATCTGGGGCGATCTACCGTATATCATGACTTTCCCACTTAACTACCTCAGAAGGGCCGTTTTTGCTTTCCTTTTTATCAGATCCCTTACCTATCCCATCCATACCCGAGCCTTATCTCAACCGGATTCGCGTCCCTAATTCGCCCATTTGTCGGCTACTATCTCACCGATTCTTATCTTGAGCATTTCCCGATACTATCCCTCGCCAGGACATCTGGCGGTCGTCTCTCCAAAACGCCAGGTTGCATTACTTGATAGATCCGAACAAATCTACTCTTAAATTCGAGAACTTGTGGAGGTGGATTACTACTAATATAAACAGCCTTGAAGTTAAAGACATGGACCTTAAAGGCACCTTTTAGCACCTCTTGGCAACCCATCGTCTCCTGAAGTGTCCACAGATTCCCTCATCAAAGTGGACTTATGGCCCCGTAAACCAATTTGCTTCTGCCCCTCTTAACAGCCTCTGTTTGAGTCCCTAAACGCGACTGGAACCCCATAAAATGGGTAATATTTAGCCGCGGGGAACAGCCCGTCCCCATTAATTAGAATTAGCCGCGTTTGGCCCCTCGCTGGCTGGCCGAGGCGCTCCACGAAGTCTGCTTGGAATCGGCGCCAACTGTCGCCGGCGGCGGTGACGACTTGATGCGCTGCGATGATAGATGAAGTTGTTGAACCCGTCCATCTCGACCAGCAGGCGGCGCGGTGGCCTCAGGCGGCGCGGGCCGACCCGACGGCCGCCTTGTAACTCGTCAACAACGGACAAGGTGTATTAATTTGTTTTACAACCACAACAAGCGATCCTGGCGAGCGGGATGCCGACGGCCGATGGCGGCGCCGGCCGCTCAACGACTGTAGTAACAATTGGCGGAGTTGTCAGAAATCGCAGCTTTTTTGCCGCGGGAGAGGCTTGTGCTCCCGGCGGGATGTTAAGTGCCAGGCGAGTGTCGATTTTAACGCGGCAAGGGATACGGTAGCGGAGGGCGATATTGATCGGAAGGTTTAAGTGATCCGAAATACTGAGTGGTTTCTGATGGTACGGGGAATGGGCGATTGCACAGGATGGCTACGTGAAAGATTGGGAAAACGAAGATCGGGAAGTACTTATATTTCCAGATTACGATAAATTCGGTTTCTGGAGGATCCTCTCTGGCTTTCTGTGACAATACGTTGTTCCTTGAGTGGAGATTTGCGCCGGTTGATTCTCTAGGAGTGGCTCCACTGCGTGGTTCGAACAAGGCTACAGTTCTCACAAAGATGATCCCCCCCCCCCCTAAAAAAACGCTTAAACCAGCGATTTTGGTTTTTTTTTTCAACGTTTGAGGCTTCAACCTTACCAGGAAGCTCCGCGTATAACCCGTTTCTTATGTTCCTAGTGGACAGTTTGGATAGTTCTTTTTTAGCTTTCCCAGGATTCGAACCTGATCAGGGACAATGGAATAAAAAAATACCATTTGCTCAAATATTTTTATCACCTTATATAGCTACTGAAGGATACAGCGTTCCCCATGTTTTATAGTTTTACGCTAAGGACTCTCATCCTTTCAAAACACGTAGTTCCACTGTTTGACCGTCTCAAGTGGCCATCGCGCAGTCGTCTGCCAACATTCTTTTTGTAGATTCCCTCACATCTTTTTAGGCTCCCAATCTTCAAAGAAGAAGGCACCGTGTTTTCAAAGGAGATGACGATCCGTCTTGCCTAGCCGCTAATCTGTCAAGTGCCAGAAATATCTTTATATACGATAAATAACATCAAATTCCGGACATAAACACTACGGAACTGGAATCCACTGATTCCTACGAGCCTACAGGCTTCTCACCTCTGCTAGAGATAAGAAAAGGTAAAACATCCCATAAATTGCAGAAAACAGCCACTTTGACACCGGATGTTGTCGCTGATGAGGCCCACACTCTCGAGTACCCTGTTCCGACATCCTCTCGATCCTCTCAGAAATCCAAAAAATTCTCCTCAAAAACCTGTCACTCTTCGCGGCTGTCGCCCCCATACACCGAGTGCTTGTTTCCCCGCCGCGCCATCATCGCCACCACGCCAAGTGTCGCTTTTAGCGCCGCTTAGCGGAGTCATCGCGGCACTACGGTAATTGCCCGAGAGCGAGATATAATTGGCTGGGAAATTGGGCATCTAACGAGCATCGACCGGATTAATGGGATCGAGTGTTTTGTCAACACGCTAATCGAATTGTACCGTACCCAGCCGAGCTCCTCGACTTCGCGGGATCGTGTGTCGCGATGGCGCAACTTGGCGAACTTTCGAGCGAAAATCGGCGCGTAATCTGTTTGCGCAGCGCCTGGGAGTATGTTTAGTCATCGATACACTTGAACCCAGAATCGTGTTGACAGTGCGCGCGACGCGACTTCTGTTGTTGACACAGCGCTTGCGTCGATTAGCCGGACTTCGCCGGAGCAGTGGGTTGAATTACCTGCCCGCGAGAGCACTTAGGACGTTGTTGAGGGCTTCTGGACATGCACACTGTTGCTTGGTGGGAAAATAACCCACCTTGCTGGATGAAGTATGTACATCTGATTTGCTTCAGTGTGTTCTATTTAGTATGACAACGACTCCCTTGGTCCCTGTTGATGCCCTAAAGATAAGTTGGCACAGTAGGTGTCACCGTACGGCTTGAAGGCTTGTTTGCGGCCACCCGGTAACATCACAAAAACGATGGAAGCTGGATGTTCGGTAGTGCTAGTAGATGAACGGGAATTTTTTCCCAAGATACACATTTCTTCGATACCAAGACTGTCGAGCTTCTTTCAGAAAATCCCTTTTTCTCACCGTAGGAAACAAGAAAGAAGTGGACAAACAGTTTTTTCCAAGTTTTCACATCGTCATCCTCGCGTCTACATCCTCTTCTTCCGCCCTCTCCTCACTGCGTTCCTTCTTGCTGTATCAACTCTCACTTTAAGCGCTAATTAAACATTCAGGTGCCCTTTCCTCTCGTCTTTCGCCTCTTCCCCACAGGACGCGTCATCTGAGCAAACGAAAAAACTTGAAAGGCGATTAGTGTTTTTGCGCGGCTTCTCGGCAGCTTCGGCGTCAAGAAGCCGCTGATAACGGTAATCGCCGCTTCGCACTCTCTTATAGGTCACGCAGCAGGTGATCGGTGGCCGAACGGGTGCTTAAAATAGGAATGCTCTCGGGTTGAAAAGATGAACATGCTCTCTCCTCTGAGGAACGCTGTAATTCTAAGCAATTTTGATTGGTTCCTGAACGGTTGTCGACTTATAGCAGCATAATCCCTGAGGATTGGTTTCTACAACCAAACCGCTTGTTTCCAAATGATCATACACAGGCGCGCTCTAAAATTTATCGGGTAACCTTTGTACTGTTCAAATAGAAGGTGTTTCTTGCAGGCGCTAAAGTTTATTGTGTCAAAATAAGTCGTGACTTCTTGATTTCGTTTTATCATAAATAATACATTCCATTTAAAATCTTTTCAAAGAAACAGAAGGCAGCAAACGGGGATTTTTTTTCCCTATTTTTTCTGGCTCATAATGGTATATTTTTCATGTATAAACGGATTTATTTCTGCTACCTAAATGTTTATTTTTGAAACGTCGTTTTGACCTTTTATCACAAGGAAGACCGGTCAAGCAAACAAAAGACGTTTCCATGTTAGATGCACTTTATACCTTCTTGTAGTACATTGTCCAGAAAATTCAAATGCTAACAAGCAAGAACCAGCTGATCTGAATTTGGAACTTAGAATTTCAATGTAAAGATAACTTGAAAGTGGAATAAGCTCGCACAAGTAAATAAATGGGCTACAGTATGCTGTGAGAACAGAATTCACGTGGGATAAAAATTCATGCTTTGGTAGAGGCACTTTACAAGAGCCTGTTCAGATGTGTCCACAGTTTAGATATCAGCTCGTGACTGTGAGGAGGTGAAAGTGCAAGATTTAACCTTCAAGAATGGAGAAATATCGATAAATGTGCCGACAGAAGATGAATTACTAACCTACTTCTAGAAAAATGTCAGTTTTTTGCAAATCCATTTAGATCGTTATTTAACAACCGAGTTTTACTAACAATGCCCACCGCAATTTTGCGCTCTGGACAGGCCACAGAAGAATGTTCATCTTGTGTCCCAAAGCTTCTTGAACCCAAAAACCGCACCGAGCACCCCGGTAGTGATGTTTTCATTAGTGACGAACCCTCGAAGCCTTTGGCTCCTTGGTCGTCGCATTCTCCATCGCCTCCGAACCAGTCCCGTTGTTGATTTTCGCACCTCCGCGCGCCCGCGCTCTTCCTTCGGTCGTCGTTCGCGCAGTGGCGCACAAACAAGAATCCAGCGGCTTCCACATCTATCATCGGCGGCGGCGGTGGTGCGCACCCCTCGTAGGACAGATACCCGTATCGGGAAGATGAGGGGCGTTGAAACAAAAGGAAAGTGTCGTCGACGGCTGGGCGTCGATGACACGTGTGCGCGTCAGGCTGATCGATGGATCTACCGGCTGGCGCTAGAAGCGTCGACTGTGGCGACGACCGTCTTCGACACCGTCGCCCCCTCCTCCTTCACGGCTACCGACCATGCTTCTGACACCTGCGGAGAAGCGCGCGGCGGAACAAAGCGCCGGAGTCATTAATTCTCGTCGCGAAATTACAAGTTTCACCGCCGTGTTAATTAACATGCATTGCGAGTGGCGCTCCCGTTTCGCGCAACCCGTCACGATGCGCGCGGAGATGCGAAGAAGATGGAGAAGACGAGACCGCTTTACGGCTCTTCTTGAGACATGGGTTGACCGGTTCGGCAGATTCGCACGATGTTAAAAGAAGGTCATAAAAAGGCTGTGAAGGTGCAGGGATACGGTAGTCGGCGTCTCATCAACTAGGAGCTGAGTATCTGGGCCGGTTCATCTGTTGAACCCGTGTGGTTCCCCAATCTGTCGTTATGACCTTTGTCATATGAATTTTTGTCGCACCCCGGAATGAACTAGTCGAGTTGTTTAGCAAATGTCATCGATCACGTTTTTTTCAAAACCGCCACCCATTCGCAGTGTTCCTGGAGTTGACCCGTGGGTTTTGATCTTAAGAGGCCGCTCATTTTTTCAGTGCAATGGTCGTAAGAATAAGGGGCGTGAAACACTGGAAACGAAAAAAGCAAATTCTTACCAAACTCGCGTTGTCGCCATTCGGGCGGAGGATAAGATATTCCACTCGAGAAATAGAGCGTTGTGCATTCACAACTGTAGGGAAAGCAGTACGTGCTATCCAGGACTTGGGTGTCCTCGGTAGAAACAAAAAGTGATTACTGAAGAGAAGAAGGCTCAATTGAAATAGCTGGGGAGATGATTACTGAGCCTATAGAGTTACAGGTGCTGAACACAACGTTTTTCTATGTTACATGCGTCTTGAACATCCTGGTTTAACCTTTCAAAAAACTGTTTTTACGGATTTAGGCTTAGATTTAGGTTGGTTACATCCAGAAGTTCCATTGAAGAGAAGATGCTGGAAAGTGTCAACCGTTCTTGCCCGGTGCACCTAACCTACGCTCAAAGAAAAGCGCTTTCCGGTTCTTCTCGGAAAACGCTTGACACAAAAACACTAGGAACATTCTTTGCCCTTTAACGCACCGTCCAACTTCGGTTCCCTTTATCGCTCCGATCGCAAAGCGGTGGCGACGGCGATACGCAAGGAGATATCACAAATTGAGCGCGACAGGAGATCGTCAAGAAGATGAAGTTTTTTCACGCCTTTCGCGTTCTGATAAGAACGACCGCCGACGGGCGCGACTTTTTCAACCGTTGTTCTCGTCGCGGCGGGAAGGTCGTCGCCGGAGCATGGACCGGTGGCTGAGTTCGGTGGCGAGAGTTGCAAATAGACGTTGTAAATGTAGGTAGCAGCGGGATTTGTAGGTTAACGGCCGGAACGGGTGATGTATGAAGCGGAGCGAATCTGAAAGTGGCTATTTTGGGAGAATAGCAAGATTTGAGAGATTGAGCCTGCTACATGGGAACAGATTCGATGTAATTAATACAAGCTATGCTAACCAGCATCTATGGATAAGATCAAAGTCAATGAGTCCAAAGTTCAGGACCGTGATTGTACTCAGCTTTGGCACTGTAACTTCCTGGTTATCGTAATGCCTATGAACCCAACTGTGCAAGGTTCAAACTCCAGCTGAGGAACATATTTTTTCTCGAAAGACCGCGTCTGTTCCATTTAGTCACATCAACTACTTCCACCACACCTAATGTAAATTCGCAAAAAAATGCAGAAAATGTACTTTTGCGCACCTCCACCAGGCCTCAACTCTGATTCCAAAAATGCATTAGTGTGTACGGTAATTGCACACTGATGAAACATCGGCGTTCGCCTTAATTCGTTGAATCACGCGCTCCGTGGAAGTCCAAGGTGCGCTCAGGCGTCGCAATTAGCACTTCTGACGGGGCAGAAGTAATCACGCGTGTACTTCTTCGCCATCTTCGCGCTGTCCCACTTGCCGCGCCACTCTCGACTGTCGATGTTGCAAATTGGATCAGTGGGGGGCGTCCGCGCCGCTGGAGGCGATCGCTCGCCAGGCAGCGCGTAATCACAGCGACGCGGCTGGATTGGAGGAGACCGTCCACCGCCGCTTTATCCACCCCGTCGCTGAGTGGATAGCGGCTATTGTCGGCTAACTGGGTAGTTTTTTGCCATTGCGAGCGTTTTGGGTTTCCGCTAGTTCGTGTTCACACTCTTTTCGCGAGTATGCTACAGTAACCACCATGTCGAGGTGTCAGGTCGGATGGTTTTGTAGTTTAGGTATGTTTGGAACCAAGTTTAGATGGTGTGGGTTTTTGTACTTGGTCAACTTCTAAGCACCGTATTTAAGCTTCAGTTATGCAGTCCAGGATTTTGTTCTTACTTGTCTTTATGTTAAAGGTGTTAATGTTCGATACTCTTAATCCTCGAGTGCACCCAAGCATCGAAATCAAAGCTGAGAACATTTCCCAACTTTCCGCGAGATACTTTGTTCAACGCACTTCATGGTATTTCGTTTTTTCGAAATCTCCGTATCGTACTCATCTCCCACGCCCTCTTATCAGTTCTTGAGACATCCATCAAAACATCAAAAGCGACACTTCTGACCTACAATACTCTTCGAGAAGATAAGAGAGATCATTCCGCTTTTTACTTACTGCAGAAAAAGACCTGCTTGATCTTGCTCTGACCTACTTATGCTGTTCAGGGTCTGGACACAAATAATAGTGTTCGCCATGAACAAACGGTAAAGTCGATGATAGAGCATCCTTTTTGAAGGCCTGATTTAGGTTTGACGACCATATGCAAAAGTTCTTCTCCGTTGTTTTCTTTTGTTTATGTTTACTGTCATTTTCAAAAATGTGTTGACTTGGGAGCCGTGCCAGTTTCTCTTAGAGAGGAGTCCTTGTCCGTCCTACCTCTTGCGGACTCCGAATGTTCAAATGATCGTACATGTCTCTCTGCCACTATTCCGGTCAGTAAATCATACAGGATGGAACCCAAAAAGAGGGAAAGAAACACCCTTTTGACCCTCAAATTTATGGGGGGAAAAATCCCGAGTGTGACTCTAGTCCTGCTGTCCACGTTGCCCTCTTCTGTCCCCCGGAAAAGCAAACCATGTTCGCAGTCAATTATCCTGTCAAACACGACTATCCCTCTCGCGGCTTATCCGCTCGCGGCAGGTGGTCAAAGCGAGCGAGCGTGTGTGAGTGTGTTAGTAATACCGTAGTCGTCGTGGGTCGAGAAGTCGCGAAGCGATTAGATGTTTGCCCGCGCACTTAGCCGTGGTAATCAGATACCGCGCGGTGGCCGCCGGCTGGGCCACGGCAAGTGCGTCGTCGAAGATCTAGCGCGGCTAAGCTTAAATGGTCGCGAACAACAGTCGCTACACATGTTTATTTGTCACGAGCCACTCGAGCGCTCTTCCGGTGGCCGCCGTCGCGCGCAGGTCCCGCAAGCTGGAGTGGCGGGCGGCTACCATATTCGGGCCGATTAGCGACGGAAGGCACGGGCTAATCTGGGTCAGTAAGGCACGGTGAGCCTATTATTGTCAACATGATTTGTGAGGCTATGCACGGAGACGCAGTTAGACTGTCTGGTTCTCGGCTTTTTTGTGTCTCGAAGGTGTCAAGTGATTGTCTGCAGACGCATCCCATTTCTTGTCGAGCAAGTGGCGGAATTAGGTCGGAAATTGTGTCTTTCTCACTTTTTCACTGTGACGTCCGGTGATTGCAAAGCGGCTGTCTTTAGGTAAAAACTCATTTTGGTCATAAACATGGGAGAAGTGGGTCGGTGAGTCTCTCCGTTGGAACATTAGACGGCCGCATTTTATTCCGTTCTTGTTCCTTTCACGTCATCTCTTAGCACCTCTGTAGGTTTTGTGCTTCTTGAAGCTTTGCGCCTTCTGTGTTTGCACCATTTAAATGTGGTCATTTGACTTCTGAGCCTTGACTTTATTTTCTAGGTTTTAGTTTGAGTCTGGCTCGGGTCGAACAGAGCTTTTCGGGCCCTTCTAGTCCCTTTGTTTTCCACACATTTTCTCTGACGTTAACTTCCAAAGCATATAAACCATATATTCTAGATTGAGGTTCAATCTAGAATATAGAAGCACTTCCTTTTGTGTTCCTCATGCCCTTCCTCATTCCACAGTATTTTCGCACGCTGAGAAGCGCCTTGCCGTTAGCCTCTAAAACGTGAAGGTCAACAGATGTGCTGCCTAGGCTCTCTCCGCAGGTTATTTTTTTAGATTTCGTCCAGCTCTTCTATACTTGCAGACCCTAACTATGCACACTCGCTGTCTACTCGGAGCCCACTATAAACATGCCCTCCTTGTTCCAAGCGTGATCTACCGTAATCCCTTTTTACAGCCCCTCCGGTAATCCTCGTAGTTCCGGCGTACTTCCCGTAACCTGGACATACAGGTTTCCAACCGGAAGGATGATTGATCGTTGACGATCACCGTGTCAAGACCACAACCGCACGCATTAATTAACCGTGGCTGATTGTTCACCATAAATCAAACTTTCGACTCGCTGCTAAATTCCCCAAAATCGACACCTCCTCGCGACACGAGCGACAAGCGGTGTTACCAGTTGCTCGGGCGCTCTGTGCAAACAGATCCTGTAAAGTAGCCGAGCGGCAGCACCAGCAGCGGCTCTAGGGCGAGTTGTAGGCGCCGCTGGTGTTACTTACCGTAATCCCGCGTCAACACCACAACGAGCAGGCTTATTTCGTGTTTTCGATCCTCCTCGAACTGTTTGTGCTGCTCTCGAGCGGACGGAGGTCGCACCGACCGTATCATATCAATCGGCACCGCTCAAGTGTGGACCGCGCCCCGCTGCTGGTGATCTACGCTACTGACGAATGGCTCTTAGGTGTGGTCGCGGGCAGTGATATGATTTGCGGGATTTGGAAGTGAGAAGCGTTTGATGTGCGACTGTGTGAGGATGTAAAGGATATCGTACTCTTCAGCAGCATTTCTTTTGTTGAGTTAAGGGTCCAGCTAAATGTGGCATGCCAGTCTTGTCACGAAATTCTTGGCAAATTTTATTTCAAATCTTAATGTACCCGATAATCATCTGTTATGCTTGATCATGTCAGTTCATTTCCTTTGACACTCGGCTCGTGCCACTGTTCTCTGTGTTTGTGGTGATCTCTGGCGTTTTAGTCAAGCAAGTGGCAACCTTGGCTAGAGCGCAGTGGTGGACATCGTTTGGTTCGGCTCATACCCTCAAACTACTCCAACTGGGACGTCCACGACCTATGATCCATTCTTTGCTCAAACAGAGGTGTGCAAAACATATTCATTTTGATCTTGCAGGCACAGGCTCCTATAGTTGTAACCCACAGCTCCAGTTGTGCCTAGCCCTCAAGTAATTACGGTAGTTTTTGTGTGCATGAGGCATTCCGCATTGTGGTGCAGTATTATAGGCACACTAATATATGAATTAAAGTTAATAGTCGCTGATTAACAAAATCGTAGGACGAAAAACAAGTGTAAGTTTGCAAAGAAAGGAATATCAAACTATTGAGCCATTTTGTTTAGAATCTCGCTCGTTTAGAATCTTTTTAGAATCTTCGATATGCTAACAATAGGTACATAGACACGTGCTGGTCGATTTTCGGTAAAACCCCACCTTATCGGATGTTTGAAGAGGTTAACGCACGTATTGATGTTGTCCACACGTATATTGAGCCTAAGTATGCAATTGATTTTTCTGATTCCATACTTATGTCTCAGCAGTGTTGACACCACCTAAGTAAGACTGCAAACAATTGTGCATGTTAGCTCATAAATGTGACTCAACAGGAATTCCACTGGACTTTGGACAGATTCTGGCGTTGATTTCTACTCCTGAACGTCCCTGGAATATCTTCTGGTTCCACCTCTAACAAGTATCCAACTACGGTCCGTCTTTCCACAGTTTCTCCCCTTGGACCGTACCTCCAAAAAAGACCTACATTCAAGAAAGACCCACGTACCACCATACCGTACCTGAAAAGGCTTTCCAACCGCCGCATTTGCAACGCGGTGTACCTCGCCCCGGCTACCGTACCCCGTGCAGCACGGTCGCTAATCCCTATTCCGAGGCGCTCCCACAAACAACTCCTGGCCTAAGGCCCTTATCAGCACTCAGCTTCGGTCGTATCACCGTGCTATGCTCCTTTGAGAGAGAACCATGCCGCGTGCGCTAATCCGCCCCGGGGCACTTCCTCGCCCCCCGTTAATCCCCACGGCAAACACTGTCTTTGGCGGCTTCTCTTTTGACACCGCGCGGCATCGATAAGCTATCGGCGACGACGACGACCCGGCGACGGAGTCCGGACGGTGTTTGGATGCCTCCTCGACGCCTCGTCCTGTTGGTCCACACACGGAGGCCCGGTGCACTGGCGACGGCGGCAGGAAAACTGTCGAAATGACGATTAGATTAGTGACGACGGCTGAGGGGCGAGCGGGAGGCTGCTTGCACTGGATCGCCGAGGATTAGCCATCCTTCTTATGTTCCAGGGCGACGAAACCGAGCCGTGTTATGGCCCCGGCGATGTTATTTTACGGCTAATTTATAAGGGAGACACTTATGATGAGCCGAAATCATGTTGGGAGCACTTAGAAGCCGTTTTATGGCCCCTTTTCGAGGCTATCGTTTCGTTTGAGGCGAATCTTCCCGACAATCTATGCGGCGGAAAAAGCACTGGCTATGGGCGGGCCTGAGCTGCGAATTGCAGAAAAATGAAGGTTTCCCTTTCTGACGCCTCCCCGCAACTGACTCAATCAAAGAGCATTTTTCAGCCTAGAGGGAACTGATCTGTCCGGAGCAGAAAAAGGTGGTCTCGGCGAGAAAAGTATAAAGTGATTATGCATTAGGTCCTGGGATAAAAATCCCTGAAATTGAGTTAAGATGAAAAGACACTAAATTTACCGGGAAACAGGTTTGGAAACGGGGGACACATCCGGTGCAGACGTACCTACCGCCCTCCCCTTGCTACTTTGTCCCCTTCGGATTCCACGGACATTAAGAAATCCTGTGGAGCTCCGCCCCTCCGATGGCCGGGGCGCAGCGCCTCCTCATCTACATACAATATCCGGCGAAAACGGACACTTGGAACGTGGCGGCAGTGGCGCAGATCCTCCGAAAAAGGATCCTCCTAAATTGGGTTCTCCCCCGGCTCTCCATTCGCTCGCCCAATTTGCCCCCAAAACCGCGACGAGCGACGGCGACGCTTCCTGGCCGCCCACCGTCGCGGCGCGGCAGCGACGCTCCGCCCGAGGGGAGCCCCGCCCTCGCCGCTCACAGTCTCCCACCAATCGGAAGGCGCCGCGGAAAGTCGAGTAAATACAAGTAGAGAGGTGTCAATTTCGGCAGTTGCTCCCTGCGTGAGTAGTGTCCAAACAGGCGCCTCCCGCAGCCACCGGTAGCGGCAGCGGTGCGACGCCGCAGAGGCTTCCGCGCGCACCCGAGAATCACGTGCACCACCGCAATCGCCCACGACGACGATGACGATGTTCTAACGCTCCTCTTCTCCTTCTTCAGACACCCGCCTGACGCGCGCCTTCGCGAAGCCTCCGCAGAAGCCTCGCGCTCGCTCCGAACTCGGCACAGTCTACCGTACCCCCAGAAGACGATGGCCTACCCGCCACACCCGTTCCTGGCGAGGCCCAACTTCGGCATGCTCGGTGGCCTGATGCCGGCGGCCCACGCGCCGTTCCCGCCGATGCCGGGGCCAGGCCACTTCCCGTCTCCACACCGCTACCCCATCGACCTGAGCTCCATCCCGCCCCAGCTGCTCATGACGTCTACCGGGCAGATTCCCCCCATCGACGACTCGGTCGTCGACAATCCAAAAGTGGAGTTGGACGACAAGGAGCTCTGGGAGAGCTTCAGCCAAGTGGGCACCGAAATGGTTATCACCAAGAGCGGAAGGTTGGTTGTGTTACGTTTATTCGCAAATTGGTTTCCCTCTTCGAACGACGTTCACGACGTTCTTTGATTCGCTAATTCGATTAGCCAGGCGAAAGGGCACACAGCGACGCTTGTTTTATGTCTTAGCTTGCTTGAAACGTTCTAGGAGGGGAACAGGCTTAGGAACTAGTTGACTCTTTCGCTAGGCGTCGCGAGACGTGAACAACCACGTTAAGTAGATCAGAGACGTCCTTTCTGGGAATTGAGACTAGGAACTGCCTAGATACCGCGGATACGGGCTCAAAATGGGTTTCATGCAAGGTGTCCCATCCTAGCTTCTGTGGATGAGAGGAGTACGTGATTTCATTATTGAGAGCAGTTGACTCTACAGGCCCTAATTCCAAAGCCCTGACCTATAAAGCGTTAAGCTAGATAGCCCCAATGAGCCTGGAAAGTTTCCATTTCTGTTTTTGCCGGCTTCCTCCGCAATCCACCTTTTACGATCATTAGGCATTTCACCTGTCTCCCCTAAACCCTTCAAGTCACTTAAGCGCGCAATCAGGCGTAACCGAGCCGGCCAGGATACGGTAGCCTCCGTCGAAGGTGTGCGCATTCACAGGCCGTGCGTCTCGATTCTCACAAAGCCAGAATTAGCCAAGACAATCTTATCTGGCACGACAATCGGTGCCGCCATTAACACTTGGACAAATTACCGTTCTCTATCCCACGCGATCGCACCGATTATGGCGTATCCTTTGCAGACGTATCTTCCCTGCCTTCAAGGTCAAAGTGTCAGGGCTGGACAGGAAGGCGAAGTACTTCTTCATCATGGACATCATCCCAGCAGACGATCAGCGCTACAAGTTCCACAACTCCAGGTGGATCACCGCCGGCAAAGCCGATCCGGAGATGCCCAAGAAGATCTACTTCCACCCGGAGTCGCCGGCAACTGGCGAGCACTGGATGCAGAAGGGCGCCAACTTCCAGAAGATGAAGCTGACCAACAACATGTCCGACAAACACGGATTTGTAAGTCCCTTGTCTAGTACCAATATCGTCGTGGGACCAAACCGGGCGCAATGCTCTCCCACTCTCCTGGAATGTCGTCCTCTCTTTCTCACACAGCTTACCGCGCTTATCACCTCCCAAAAGTCACACGTTCGAGTCGAGCGCTCTCAAATTCCGATTTCGGCGGCGGGCCGACGACCCTCTCCAACCGTATACGGTAGCGCCCCCCGCATTGTGTAAACAAAAACACGTCCATTGAGGTGGCGGCTTATGCACTCAGCGCAGCTTGGCTAAGTGGCTTGGCCCAGCTTGGTGGGCGCCGCCACCGTCGGAGATGTGTTGACAGCGCCATAGCGACAATTGGAAGCGTCGTCGCGGACACGTTTTACGCCACATTAGAACAAGCGTCGCTGCCACCGCCGGCCGTCAGGATTAAGGAGTCGATGGCGACGGGAACAGCGATTAGAGGGCCATAAAATAGATTGACCCAGGCCACAAGCGCGTTTTTCGGCAGCCCCTCGCTCGCAAGCCCGAGTCCCATGCACCGTCAAGTCTTATTTGCCAATTTATTACTCGGCGGCCGTACACAGAAGTTTTACGATCGGTGATAAGGCCGACCGCCGTCGGACACCACCTGCTGCGTGGGGATCGACGCGGAAAACGCAACTTTTTCGGACCTGGGGTACAGTAGTCTGGCTGAGTGAAGGTTGGTGTTACACAGAGGAAGTGATGGATGGCCAAAAAGTGGTCTTTCCTCGTTTTAAGGGTGTAAAGAAATGGGAAAAAACAGATCTTGAGGTGTCAACTGATAAGCCACCTTTCTTGGACAACAGCGGGTATGAAGCTCTTCATCGCCTCACTTCTTGCTTCAAGGGAGGATACATGTACCCCTCATCCATGCAAAAACTCCACAAAGCACCAAACGTAATTTGGCGTTTTTCAGACGATCCTGAACTCGATGCACAAGTACCAACCACGAGTGCACATCGTCCGTGCCGACCACCCGGCCCAGCTGCTCATCGCCACCTTCCACACGTTCATCTTCCGCGAGACCGAATTCATCGCCGTGACGGCGTATCAGAACGAGAACGTAAGTACATGCCTCAATTGCCTCTCGCCCCGTCCCCCGGGGGCCTACAACCACCCGCGTCGGTCGCCAAACAAAAACACAATTAGTGAGAAAATTCGACGTCCTCGTGGCGGCTTCCAATTACCGCGCCGAACCCGCCGGCGCCGCTAATCAACTCGCGCCGTCGCCGATCCCCAGGGTCCAATCGACACGCGCGTACGGTAGTCCCCGCGGGGACACGCTACCGTAGCACCCAATTGAGGCGACGGCGCCGCTAATTGAGTGGAAAATTGCGCACGTCGGCGGAGGAGGCGAGGAGCGCCTCCTTTGAGGAATGGGGCGGAAGTCTTCGAGTAAATGATGGGAATCTGAGAATAGGAAAAAAGAAGAAAGGTCATCGAAATGGCCCCATGAAGACCTCTTCTTGGCACCGTTTTTATGAACTAAAAGGTTTTATCCGGTACTCTCAGGTTAGAGTCGGGCCCTCCCCCTTAACCTTCCCTACAGTATCCAAGAAGATTAGAATGCTGAACCTTCAAATTCCAGGTCACCCAACTGAAGATCAACCACAACCCCTTTGCGAAGGGCTTCAGGGACACGGGTGCGGGGAAACGCGAGAAGAAGCGGCTGATGAGCAAAGCGGCCGCGAACGGCGAAGTCTCCTCTACCGGTACACAAGATCACGGCTCGCGACCTTCTTCTCGGGCATCTATCGCCTCCGACGCATCTTCGGAAGACTCGGCTCCTCCGGCGAAGCGCGCCAAGAGCGACTCTTCTTCGTCGGCTTCGGTTGTCTCCCCGATTCCGGCTCAGACGTCACATACTCATCCACCGACTCTTGCGCCGCATTTGCCCTTCCATCCCTCACTTGGCGCAAAAGAATCTCTCCTACAAAACGGGGGATTCCTCTTCCCGACGATTCCGCCGAATCCATGGCTTCCCTCACCGCAGGCCGACTTCTTGTTCCAGAACTTCTTCGCCGCACAGCAACAGAACTTCCTACGAGCAGTAGCAGTCTCCTCAGCCTCCGCGTCATCACTCATCAAGACAGCAGAATCACCCCCTCCGAAGGCGCCGGAATCTCCGACGATAGTGGTGAAGGTGGAAGACACCGAAGCCGAGACAAGTTCTTCGCCAGCGGCTACCTCATCTCCGGTCACGTCACCGGCGCCATCCACGCCTACCGTATCCCCTCCGGCACCGGTGGTGAAAAAAGTTGGAAAAGTGGGATTCGACGTGACCGACCTCCTCAACTAGCTGCTACCGTACTACCGCATACAGAAGCAGGACGCACACACACAAAATGATCTCTCCACGCGGGCGAGCTACCAAAAATTGTTGTAAATATCTCTCACAAACATAATTTATTTGTTGTCCAGGTTAGAAATGTTCTATAAAGTGTTTATTATTGTGTTCTTGTCAAGGGGTCACACAATATGTCCGTCGCCTTCAGATGGATACTCCTCCACCTACATGACCAAGGTGTAGCCTAGTCGTACACTGCAACTGAACCGCAGTCCTGGCTCTCTCCTTTGAGATTTTGACGGCCGACCATGTCGACACGACCTAGACAGACACAGACATATCTAGACCTGTCTAGAGCCTACTGGTCCCATGTTCTCCCAAGGATTGCTCACTGGTTCCCGTGACACTTCCGCTTGTTCGCCGCAGATTTATTAATTGCTCTCCTCGTAGCCGATAGCATCTCGGAGAAGTCATGTTAGTTTTGCTAACCGATTGATCGGGCAGATATGCGGTGCTGCTCCGCCACCGTCGTCGCTCCCTCTCCCTCGCGTCCAAATATTTGCACGCCGCCGATGATTGATTTGGCACGACGGCCGATCATGACAGATCACTTCGGCATAATTGCATCTCCATAAAGTTGCCCCTAATTACCGTACGCCTGCCGCGACGAAGCTGCAAGCAGGCCGGCAGGTGCAATTATTGTCGCGCGGACAAAGGAAGGAAATCGTTTACCGAGAAAGAACTGGGAGGTATTCCTTACATACAAGAACATAAATAGGGGACTACGCGTATCATGAAAAGTGTTCAATGTGTACAAATTATTACAGTTAAAGCTAGTGGAGACTCGTCGTGAACATGGACTCGGTGACACTGGAGACGCGAGACGACTTCGTGTTCGCCTGCGCAGCGTTTACGTCCGCCAGTAGCGTCCTCACCAGACTCGACAGCTGCAGGTTCGTTTCCTTCATCTGTGTGCAGTTCGCGCTGAGGGATTGCAGCGATCCAACGACGGCCCAGGCACGGAGTGTGTGGCTTCGGCAGAACTGCATGAGGAGGAATTCGACGTCCATGGTGTCGCAACAACCAAACTCTGCGCCTTGCTGGGACCTGAAAGTGCGGATGTTGAAATAAGGGTAGAAGGTTTCGTATCGAAACAAAGGCGGAATGAAACAATTACTTTTTACTAGTGATGCCGTGTCTTCAGCTGTGCTTACTGTAAAGTTGGCTTAACTCTTAAGGGCTGACCAATGCTCGTTGGCTTAATACTTATCAGATGGACTGTAGCCATTATAGCTTCAAGTCACTGCCTCATCACCTTCTTCCCACATAGGCGCTCATCCAAACCAGCTCCTTCTCCCTTCTCACACGCCGAAACGTCAAGGTTATGGCTATTAAAGTCATCATCTCCTGATGCCTTCCGCGCATACTGTGGCGCTGACCGCCGGCTCCTCCGCTGAGAAGGGATAATTGTCACTTTACTGCCAGCAGCACCGCTGCTGCCACACAAAGCCGTTAGGAACAGCGCAATTACGTGTCCGTGTGCGTTTCAACTCAAAATCTGACAAGTCAATCGCCCCGCGCGCGCCGGCTACGATAACAATCGGCGTTGTCGCCGTCGCCTCACCGGTCGGCATACTGTAGCGATAATCCGCGCCTTCAAAAGCTGCGCCTTGTGTTCGGCGTCATGTCGCGCGCGTCAATTATTAAAACACCACCTCCGGTGTAAAGGTCAACCCGTGTACAGCACGACGCCGCTCATCAGCGGATAATCCGGTCCGTTACCATACGGCGCTTCCGAAAGCGCCGCTGACCGGCAACGGCAATCCGAGACCGCCGGTGCGCCGAGCGTGTTTGTGCAATTGAGCGGCAGAGCCTATCCCGGGTTTGGCACGTTTGGCCCATGTCGATTATCTCGTCGTCGTTAGAAGAGGACCGCCGACGCTGTCGACGGCAGCGCAAGTGACATCTGTTACGCAATTGGCCGACGAATACACCACCTTGCTCTCATCGTTGTCGTTTCATATCCCGTCATATCCTCTTGAATTATCCCAGCGCGGGAACATCCAATGGAAGCCTGTTGGCCACAGTCAACGAGAAATCACACGGCTGCACGTGAGCTTAACATTCATTATCAGGGGACAAACCGAAAATGACCTGAATTTTTCAAATGTTCACACCTTGGGCCGATACCCAAAACTAAAAAAGTACCGTAACCCCTCAAACTTGCAGCTCATCTCTAATTCGAGTGGAGCGGAAAGCCAACGTCGGTGCTCAACAAGTGCCTAAGGTACACGATCGTGTTACAAGTCGCACTTGAGTACCGCGCGCGCGACTTGTCCTCCCGAAAGCCGCTGCCGATTCGCGGATCCCATTACACAATACGCAGTTTCCCACTCAAGCCGGTGCTGTTGTCTTTGCGCAGCCGGCCAAGTGCCTAAACACCACTCGACACTCGACGGATTTTGTCGCGCAAATCCGCCAACTGCTTTTGGGCGACCGAAGCGGTTAAAGGAAAAGGCAACTTTGATGGAAGGCAGAAAGAAAATATGAAAATAGTATCTTGTTGTGCTGGCCCCGGCCTATGCTTCTCAAAACAGTGTATAAAGATAATCTATCTGTTTCAGCAACGGAATAGAGGATTTTTGAAACAAAAACATTTCTTAAACCCAGGTTGTAGTGCTCTTTTCAGGGATCAAAACCACCACTTACGGCTTAGAATCCGAAAAAAAAGTAATCCTAATTGTTGTAGGCTAGAATCCTATATTTTCCTGTACAGATTTTCTGTAGAAACAGAAATCTTTAAAACATTTGACTTCTACCAGAAAGCCCTACCCTACAAGACATGTTTTTGAGGGTAGCCCCTTCCTGCTACTTGCGACCTTTGGACTAATCAGCGTCTATCCTAACACATTTCTTCCTAATGCACCGTACGTTTATCACCCAAAAAGGGTCAAACAACTGAAGGCAAAGTGATCGGCAGTGGCCAACGAGCAGCCCACTCGAGGAAGAAGAGCGCATCTACGTCCTTGGTTATTAGTGTGCGTTTATCAGTCCACTGTATGCGGCGACCGTTGAAGTACGCGCCGTCTGTTTTCTTCGAGCGCGTTAACAGTTGACACCCTTTGGCGACGACGTGCGTGAAAACACGCACAGCAGCGGTTCGATGGTGACAAGAAGCAGCACCTGTTATAGCGCGTTTTACGGCCGAGCCTGATAACAAAAGCAAACAGAACGTCAGCGACGGACCGCGCCACAATGTGCGCGGTAGCGATCAGAGATGGCACTTTTCAGTCAGGGTACCAAAAAACTTTCGACGATAAAGAGGCCAGAAGAGCCGAAACATACCTTAAGTGGCGTAGAGTATTGAGAGCGTGACCGTAGTTCTTGTTTGCCAGCTGGAGCACCAGAGAGTCGGCGTGTTGATCCCCGGTACCGGACAGGCCGCTTTTAGACAGAGACGAGACGCTTCCCGAATCGTTGAGACTACAGTCATTGGCGACATGGAGTAGCAGGTCCCGCTGCAAACTCACCACGGCGGGCGATAAGTCGAATTCCTGAAACAGAGTGATCAGAAAACGGACCATAAAGTGTTTAGAAGACGATCGGAAATTTAACAAGAGTTGTATAAAGATTGTGGTAGCAAGATCTCTCATAGGACACGGTTCTCAATTTGACTACAGATCAGAATACATCTTATATAGTTCAAGTTGGCACCTTCAATTCAATTCTCTTTCCGTATTCTTGTGACCACCACAGATTCCCCGGTATCACATTAAGGTACTCATATCGGATTACGGTATTGAGCATAGAAAGGGAGGAATAAAGAATGTGATGATGCAATTATTTAAACGGATGTGCCGAGTTTTTAGGTCGCCCGCTCGAGTCGCTGAAATATTAATGTGTCGTCCCCGAAGCGCTGCGCCCATTATGGCTGTAGCTGCGGAGGATGAGTTATGAGAAGAAGACGACGGCGATTTCCGCGACCGCCGGCGCCACCGTGCAACATGTGTTTTCAAAAAGCGTCCTGCCGAAGACTGTAAACCGAGGCCATAAAGCCATGCAATAAGGGACCTCGCCGCCAGCGTCACTTAATGAATTAATCATAAATAATTGTGTTTTCCTGCAACAAAGACACGTCGCGCGGTTTTCGACGTTTCCAGAGGGGACCTGTTAGGCGTGCAGAAACCATCTATCATCCACTGCGGAATTACCGTGTCCCCGCGCAGTGATTAGTCATGCCCATCATAGTTCCATCGATATCTCTATCCGGAGTCGTAAAAAAGGGCAGATTAAGCGTAGTGATACTCCGGTCACGGGAAAGAGCGGAACTAGCCGTAAACTTGGTCAATGTCGTGTGAAAATGAAGTCACTTTTCTCTTTCCAGCCTCTGGATTACGGTATATGAGTCGCATATGGTAAGGTTGGGTCCCACCCCACAAAGCGATAGCGCTTTAAAGTTCGGAGTCAAGGTGCTTTGAAGATTTCATGATCTATCGTTTGATCACATCACAATGGAAGTGACCTATTATGGCCTAACAATAAATATTTGCAGGGTTTATTCTTTGCTGCGGAAATTCTTAGCAAACTCTTAGAAAAAGTCGTAAAACTGGCCCACATCTACAGATTTTATAACGCCACTGTTCCCAAACACATAAGTTCGTAATGGGTTACGGTAGTCACTAGTCCCTATTGCAACTGCGCGATTTGTCAACGATGTAATCATGTAATCTGGCAGCGACGGCGACACGTAAATTGTTTGCCGTTTGCTGACAACATAATGGGACGCACGCGGGCACACATTAAAGGTACCGAGCCAGCTGATTACACTCCATGAGCTGAGCACCCTAAAGGCCAAGAGTGTTTTCGCCTGGCGAGAACGTTTCCGGCGTCAGTAGAGCTCCCGCGCGAGGCCATGACGCCGGGCGGCTGCTTGTCGTAAAAGTTGCGCCCGTAAACCACTTGGGCAATCGTAAATCGTCGCCAAAAGCGGCAGCGCGCTACGGTAGACGCCGAGGCGCGGTGCTCACATAACAACCCATCATCAACGTCGTCGCACGGCTATAAAGCCGGCGGAGTCAATCATGACATGAAGGTGACAGTGGGCAGCCGGGTCAACTGGAACAAACGCTTACCTGCGCGTTCGTCGACTGGGCGATCGCCGAGATCATCGTCTTCAGTTTTTCAGCCATCAGAGAGAGTTGGAAGAACAACTTTTGCAGGGAGCGATACAAATCGAGTTCCTGAAATCGATCACCGTTACAATCACCGTCGCGAATTTAAAGCATACGCTATACAGTATTCATTAAGTTCTCTATCTATGCTGGTTTAAATGACAGCATAACTCGGGTCACCCCTACCTAGCTAGGTGAAGGTTCTTTTTTATACTTATGGAATTCAGGTTATCTCCCGCTGTGCTTAGAAGCTTGTTCAAGAGGTTCACACTTCGTTTTTAACCGTTTTCTCATTTTCGTTACGACTAATTCCATAACTTGCGAACCCCTTACCTGATTAGCACTGAGACCAGCACCTCCTCCGCCCATCATTAGCAATTTGACGGAAGACTTAACTGCGTTCAGAGCCTAAAAAGAAACGGAAGATAGTGTCGTGTCGGAGACCAAAGGAAGCGACTCTTCGCCCTTACCCGAATGCAGTGCTCCTTCCGCTCTGTAAATGTCTCGAAATGCTCACGCAACTCGTAAAGTGAGAACTGTTCCTGCTGAAGCATATTCGATGCGCACAACTGGAAAAGGCGATGTGTCAGAATCAGCAAGTAGCCGATGGGACTTACAAACTGGGCCGTTACGAACAAAAAGGGACATTCCGTCACTTTCATCAGCACTTCGAGAGCGTGGGAGAAGTGGAAATTGATGTTACGAGGGCTCTGCGAGCCAGATACACTAATCAGATGAGAGGCATCTCGAAACAGGCCGGAGATCTTCGAGCAACACTCCTATAACGTAAAGGAAGCTCCTTAAGGGTTTTTGAAAAGATAAACGTACCCTCAAGAGCTGAGAAAACAACAATATCGCGTAGGAAGTGCATTCTCCATCAACGTCATTGCTGATGTCCGCTACAGCTCCGATCCAGAGCTGCTCTACTTGGCCAGAAGCGTGGTGATTGCACTCCAGAAGCAATGGATAACTCTTCTTTTGGAGCACTCTGTCGCGTACTTCAGAGAAGGCGGATATCTCTGATTGGCACTTGACAGAAGAAGTCGTCTCCGAAAGGAACAGCATCTCCTCCGTGAATCCAGCACCCGCCAGTGATTCTCCTGTTGATTCTGGCCGAGGTTCTGATTCCACCAAAATTTCCGTCTTCGCAGCGCTTTCCAGATCCTCTTCGTCGCGAACTTCGCTCCTAACGCTCTTTGAGTCGAAGGTCAAAAGTTCGTCATCGTCCTGAAAGATAAACTTTTGAGAAATTTCACAACTGCTTGAGACATACCCGGTCTAGCTCCTCATCATCCACGTCATCTTCGGATGCATGTGAAGACAGGGCATCACTATGACCATCACGCTCCACATCGGACTGATGCGGTGTCCGATCAGAGGACACATCATTAGAATCGCTTGCTGCAACCAACGATAAGTCTTGGTGTTAAAAGACGACACAAACCTGGCGATCCCGGAATGTTCCCTTCACTCTCGGAATTACCCTTCATTCCGCTCGGGAGTACGCCTACAGTAACCTTGTATCTTCGCATGGCAGCAGCTCGACGACTAAAGTTGCTTCTTCTGCCACCGGAACCTCTGGGCAGAACCTTCATCTTCCCCCGTATTGTTTCTTCGTCTTCGTCGTCTCCATCCACTGAATCCTGATCGTCGTCTTCTTCATCTTCTTCCTCATCGTCTGCAGCATTGTAATCTTCATCGTCGCCGCCTGTAATTGTTGGGGCACCTCCACCGGATTCGTTCAAATCCTCCACGTTGCTCATGGAGCGTGGACGAATTGTCGATAGCCAGTTAAAGCATGACTCTGCCGATTCGCTGATAGAGTCATGTTCCGCTTCCAAGAAGTCGAACTCCTTGAACACTCTTGGGAATGAGTCGGTGGCTATGGATGTGTGATCTCCGATGGCGGTGCTTGATCCTGACAGTGCCTCCAAATCATCAGGATGCGAGATCTGTTCGCTTGAGTTAAAGGCAGAGTTGAGTGCCCCGGGTTGAATAGACAACGCGTCTCCCATTGCGTGCTCATGGTGCAGCTGGCGCAAGTCGGACGACGACTGCGACAGGACGACCTATAAAAAAGGGTCCATGGAGCTAATTAATCTTATCTTTTTTGCTTACCGAAGTGCTCTGTGGTAACCGGACCTTCATGCCTGATGCCGTGAGTATTCCTACCAAGTGCTCGCGGACCTTGTTCTGCTGATTAGTTTGCCGTTTCAGAGAATCTCCAATGAACGTCGCCGACGTGGCAGGTAGCAGAGAAATGCCGTTGGCACGTCGAAGTGTTGGAGGGCTTGGCTTATCCAACGTTGGTTTTGTTAGATCTATGTCGATGGACATCCGATCATAATTATCCTAAAAAGGACATTCCTATTGAGAATCAACGGTAGACCGTATCCACATCCACAATTACGCATGCGATCTAGTCGATGCAAGATTACTCTTGTAGGCGAACTGTTGTAAGGTAAGAAACGGTTGCTGTTGCTCTGGAAGCCGACACCTATGTGAGTTTTCCACGCTTCGTCAGTTTCCCAGCCGTTCTGTCATTGTTAAGGCATAAATTACATAACGATCTTTGCAAGACGCCGCTCAAAATGCGCTGCACATATGCCCTCTGAACTGCCTTTCCGCGTCGCCACTTAATACCCCACCCATCAATGCACAATTTTTATGCCAATATGCCAATTATGTGATAATGCGTTCGTTATGATTCGCCTCCCGAGGATAACCCTCTTAATCCACCTAACAACGTGGACGGTGTCTCAAATATCAAACGGAAGCCGCCAACAGCACTGCGCGTGCTAATGGCAACGCGGAGCACTCCTACAAGGGGGTCCGTAACGTCACCCGTGACAACCTTGTCTCCTCACACAAACACTACCGTTATCTTCTTGTACATATCTGCGCGCGATCTTAATCTAGCGCATGCGTTGTCACTCTCTCTTTTGCCACTTAAAAAGCGAAGCGACGACAATATAATTCCCAAGCGACAACATCTGTCGCCGCCGACTCCAACCTTATCAGGCGCGCCGATCGCGTCAAACAAGCAGCGCCTTCTGTCTCCTGTTGCGCCTTGCGCGCCAAAGAGACAGCAGAGACAATTAAGCAATTAAGCGTGTACCCTACGCCCTTTGATGGACTATGAAAATGCGAAGGCACAGCAACAGAGGGGGAACAGGACATCCGACCCCTCGAACACCGTTTAAACAATTCCTGAGAATCAATTATGCCACCCTTTAGGAAATAAGATTAAAATTTGGGACTTACATTCAGGGCTGATGCCGAAGACCCGCCACTACCAATCGAGTTCCACTGATCAACAACGCTCTTCAAAACGCGGGCGGCTTCTTTCCAATTTACTCCCTGAAATTAACTCACATCTGTCGTAAGAAGTGTCAAAACGAGTCGCCGACGAAGCGCGCATAATTGGTCTCAAGCAACAAAACGTACCTGCACATGGCGTGTGACGATTCGAATCACCTGAAATATGAGAAGTCAATTATAGACTGACGGAGTCGTCCCAAAAAAGCTAAGCAGATGGCCCCAATTGTGCTAATAAGCAACGCTTGCCGCCGGAACAATGACAACAACGGGGCTTCACATTCAGAAACGGTTAAAGGGGAACAACAAAGTAAGAATCATTGAGCAGCATCCTGAATAGTCCAACCTTGAGCATAATGTATGCATAAGAATGACTACGGTATAGAATCGTATTTTTCAACCTCGATTAAAAGAACTCTTGCTCCTAATGGTCAAATCCCCAAATAACATGTTATATAATCCTTGTTCTGCGATAACCATAACGGTTCGCTTCACATTCATCTGCATCACACCTGCTTGTGGCTGCATTTCTAATCCGCGCATCCGAAAGGCGAAAAAATTGTTTGCTCTACGGTCACTATCTTAATCCTCAAATATGGCCGTGTCAATTTTCGCGCGGACTGCCTTTCGTACTGCCGGTAGCCGCCTTCAACAATATTTGCTCCGATTGTGCAACAAGGTGCGCAACCTTGTCGGCACAGAGGTCAGTCTCGTCACTTATTGACCGTAAGGACTTACTTGAGCGTTTATAGGGATAGGAGATGCATCATTGAGATCACCATGCGAGACAAGCAGGTAGATCATGTGGAGGAGATACACATGAAGCACAAACGCACTTCTTTCCAGCATCTGAAGGGAAATGTGACCGATTAGTAAAAGACACAATGATACCTCGGCTAGAAGAATGATCAACTGGGCAATATCGGGCTTCACGGCGTCAACCAGGTAATTGATGACACATTTCGCCCATTGAAAACGGTCACGGGAGAAAATGTGATCAGCATATTGATGCATCATCTGAATACATAGGTACAGTACAGCAAGTTCGACCAACAACAGACTTACCGTAGCCAAATTATGAAGGGGATGATCTGTAGGGGAAAGCTCCGAGTCGGACATATCCGGAATGTTAGCCGAGCAATACTTAAAAGTGGCTGTTACACGTTAATAGCATAGTGTACCATACCTGTGCAATTGTTTCCGCGGCGTTGACACAAAGCTCCGTAGGTGCGTCAAAGTGAAGGAGACAGTGTGGAACAATAGAAACAACAATCAACGCGAAAGCATTGGGCGACGCCACCACAGAAGAATCGAGAAGATCAGCAGATTTCACAAGAAGGGCGATGGACGTTTCGTAGCCGTAGGCGATTACAGTACCTTTTGAGAGTAAGCCAACGATTCCAGGGAATGGCTTCCATTCCATCTGCTTCAGCATAACAGCGAGTGATTCGAGAGCCTCCTTCTTCGCTGGTCCAGCAACTTCGAAAGTCTTTTCCAAGAGGGTTAGAGCTAGAAGGTACTCGTGATCAATGGGAGACTCGAGCATAGCGACGGAGATAGCCAACAACTGCACGAGCGCTGTTATGTGTTCCTGTTCTACTGGTGAACATTCACTGTTGAGCGTAGTGGCACTTTTGCTCCTCGTTAATCCTGAATATCCTGACTTACTCATTAAAAATAGCGTTCCAACTAACCTGATGGAGAAGATATTGGACTAGGCATGTCTGTCGACCCTTGTGACTGGAACTGTGCAGTGGCAGCAGCCAGCATTTCCGTGTCCACCATCATCGAGTGTCGCTCGAAATGGGGGACCCTCGGATGTCCTGAAGAAGGGCTCTGGTGCGTTGTAGACTGTCGAAGGAGATCTGGAGTATAGCTGATGGAGCGAGAATGACCACCCGCGGCCGCAGCTCGTAAGTGGTCAGCGGGTTTGCTGCTGCTACCGAGATACAGAACCGTTTGGTGAAGATAAAGCATCAGATAGGTGACCAAGGTCTGATTTTCTTCGTGAGAGTCGCCCACGCATTCCGCGATCCGGGACACTAAAGGTGCGATCCACTCGCGTGGAGACTGACAAAGAGCAGCGGCAATTTGGAGGCATCTGCCGACGATGTGGCGATTTGGGTTTCCAAGGGCCTGCTTCATTGCAATATCAGTCCATCTGACAACGAGCGGAGGGCCAGAAATGTCCATTGGGTTCTGCAGGAAGAACTCCGCGAGATGCCTGGTCATACACCCGAGTTGTTCAGCACTTTCGAGCTTCCACTGGCGTGGGCCAGCTTCTTCATTGATCCACAAAGGCTTTTCCTGTTGATCCGAAAGACAGAATACAATTGCTTGAAGGAGTTCTGCTGACGACGAGAATACAGCGTTGCTCTGAAGTAGCATCGCACGGTACTCTGCATGTCGTATGGCAGTAAAGGTCGGTGTTTCCCCTCTAGTGGCCGACGTTCCGGTAGCGGGCGATGATACTATGGAACAGCTGGAAGATCCAAGACGATTCTGGAGAATGATGTTGGCAACGGAACTAAGGCCAACGGATTGAGCGGCGACAAGAAGGCAGAGGTTGATGATCGACTCCTTCGAGTAGCGACAGACGTAGCTGCGTGGTGAATCGAGTCCTAGAACAGCAATGTGAAGAATCACGGGAAGGTGGTGACGCCACTCGATTCCCGGATAATCTGTCCCAATAAGGTCACTCAGCAGAAAAAGAGAAAGATTGCTCCTAAAACGGGAGTCATTAAACCTTATAGGTTCTCATTATTGCTACTTACCTGGAAAAGATCGTAATCTGCTGTGAAGTCGGAGGCAAGTATCCAAGAAGATTCGAATAATGCCCTCCGTAGGCTGGCATCGGTAATTGATAAGGATCACTTCGAACCATGCGTTCCTGTGGTTCAACAATGGACGGTGGCTCCTGTTCCTCGGTAGGACTTTGCGGGGCTGGGCAAATCCATCGGTAGTACGGTGCCATATCTGATCTCGACAGGCTTTGTTTGAAATGGTCATTCGCCCCGATGAGGTTTTCCATGAGAAGCTCCACTAAACGGATTCCATTTGCTTGCATAAGGTGTTGAACGATCCGTTTCGCCTACAAAATGGATCATACATGTCTTCTGTGATTGTAACCTACAGGAGATATCATAGTCTCTGGGGACAAAACCATCATCACGAAGAGGTAGTGGATGATGATTTGAAGATTCGAGTCTCTCGTGGAAGCCAAGGTCTTCCAGAGAATACCCACTTCTGCATCATGCTCGCTGGCTAGGGTGATCATCATGTACAGCAAATTGTTCAGTAAAAGTTGAGTGGCTTCTTCGGAACCTCCAAACGGAACTGAGTCATCCTTTTCTTCCGTCAAAGTAGCTGGCTCGGTGAGATACGCGTTCGAGTCCACGAGTTCAATGTTCTCAATCCACGGAATAAGGAGGCTCAACAGCGTTGCCTGTCGACAAATTCTTGCTGTATCCATACGACTACATACTTCTAAAAAGGAGAAGATATGGAACTAATCAGATAGCTTACCAGAGAAGATCGGCATAGTAAGCTGGGAGTAGTCCTTTGCCAACTGTGTACTAATCGCTAAAGGACCTTTTGCAAACTTTTCACCTGCGGTGGTGTTCGAAATTAGTCGAGGCACGGCACAGCCTTCAAGAACGTCCGAACAAGAAGCTGGTCGTGGAAGAAGAGCAGGACTCTCGTCGAGAAACTGCTTCTTGAGGAGGTGTAAAAGTTGTGTGGCCATCGCACTGATTTCGGGATCACCAGCGTCCTCAATGAACATCTGGCAAAGAACGAAAAGGCAGACAAAGTCACACGGATATTCCCTGAAACGACATGCTTGCACTAAATGGTTTACAAAACTGGAAACAGAGGTCGCGGCCTTCCTACATGCTTCATAGATTCATACTTATACGGATATGTACTGTTGGGACATAAACAATCTTAAAGATAGTAAAGACAAACCTTTTAGAAAACAGCATTACGAGAGCCTTAAAACACCGCGCTCCGACCGCATTTGACTTCGTGTAGCACATTTGAATCGTCCAGTCCAAAAGCTGGGCGTTCTGATCATTCAGATGCAACATCATGGAAAGTGTTTCTTCGCAAAGTGATTGCACTGTGTGATGACTTGAACAAACGAGAGCTTCCAGCCAGCCGTATAAGTAACCGTCGTCACCGAGAGACTTCTGCGCCTCGAAGATAGGTCCACAACAGAGCAAGGCACACAGCGCATGGACGGCCTTTTGCTCAACGTACGTTCCAACATCGCTTTCTCGTCGTCGCTCATTCATCGCAATTGTGCGACTTCCCCAGGAGGTGAACAGAGAATACCAGCTTTGTTTTTTCTCACTTACAAGCAGATTCCGTCGACGATCAGCTAAGATAACATTAACGATACTAGTGTGTAAATTAGCGCTTACGATGGATAGAATTCACCAAGAGAGTGACAACCTTCGCAAAGTGCAGGCGTAAACTCGTCAGGATTACGGTATCTCTGTCTTGATCGCTTTCAGTGCTGTGCTTGATAGAGTCCAAGAAGTCGAGCATTAATGTCGATAGTTGTCCAGTTTGGACATCGACCAGTCCACTTGGTTCAAGTGAACCGCGGAAGATAGCCACTTCGAACATCCTAGTAAGCTGAAGTCGAAGTTGGTCCTTGCGTTTGCGTCGACGGACGTTACTCTCAACTTTACGCTCTTGCGCGTCGCGAAGAACGGTCCTCAGTTCTTCGAGGAGAATTCTAAAAAAACAACAATGGGCGAATCGGGCATCAAACAGAGACACTCACTCAAAAACATATGAGTTGGTGGATCCAATACTCAAGACAACGCTATCCTTCATATCCGTCATGTGGTCCCACCGCAGCATCGGAACAATTTTCTGGAAGAACTGTGAAACGCTCATATGTGAGCTCGCACATTTGCTCGAAGTAGAAGCCGTTGTGGACCTCGTCATTCCGCGTAGGAAGTCCGATTCGATACTAAACTCTCCTTGTCTGAATCTCTTTAAAAGAATTCAACGGTACCTGACGTTCGGCGAGAAGCTTCGCACCAATCGTTTACTAGAATTAGGTGGTGCCAGTGCACAACACATGACGAAGTACTTTTGCCACAGGGCTAAGTAACTCTCCTGAGTGAGCGACTCACCGCAGATGCTCACAGCAGAAGCCTTGCTCTTACTTGTTCGGAGAAGCGAGTTCCGACTCTCATTCTGTGGGTTACTGTAATTATGTTAGACTATACCGTGATAACTAGACCGTGAACAAAGAAGATTGTTATTTCCTTGGGAAGTAAATGAGGTAGAGTGGAGTTAACACTTACTTCGGATCGACAAAATTGTTGCACACGTTCCAGCGACTAACAAGGACCGGCCAGGCGAATGCGACAGCCTGAGAACACTGAGACAGGAGAAAGCGATCTTCGCAGTAGCCGGATAACGCACATGCCCAAGAATCCCACTGCATGTATTCGTTGCCTTTGTCAGCATTAACCAGGCAGTTATCAGTAACTACTCCGGAGATCTTCTCGTATGCAGATGCAAAGTCTTTCGCCCAATATTGCTGCAACAATTACTGGTCAGCAAAGTAGGGAGATTACGGTATCTCACCCTTTCGCTCCACGGAACATGTTCGATGTACTTTTCGACGACATACGGGGTAGCTTCATCGAGAACATTTATCACCAATGCGTCCGCTGGCTAAAGTAACAGATGAATCATATATAAAAACCCTACCGACTTACCGTAATCCCAGATAGGGCAAAGATCTGTTTCACCTCCTTCATGAGTTGGACGGCAATCTTCTTTGGCTGTGTTCTAATTTGACACAATAAAGTCAAGGCAAACCCTTCTACGGAGTGTAGTGCCGTAGCAGTGGATACCGTGACAACCGGATTTTGTGGATTTAGCAAAGCGTTACGATTCGGAGCGCCTCCTTCGCTGACCGCTCCACTGGTGTGGCCGAAGATGCGACTTGCGGCTCCAGCGGCCAAACCAAGAGAGGAAGCAACGGTTGGTCCTGCTTGGTGTGAGGTTGCCCGGGCCGCGGGATTAACGAAGTTGGCAACATGATTTGTGGGAGGTGTTGCTTGTGCTTGCACGGGTTCGACGACATCTCCCTTCTTCCTATCCAGTTGAATTGCGGATTTCCACATGCAGAGCAGCTGCATAAGTAGTCGCACTGAACCTTCAAAAAGTACAGGGAACGTGTCCTAAAACAACAATAATTATTCATCGCCAAGGGTAGCAGAATCACACCTGAACTTGGGTCGTAATGAAGGAGAGGTAAATCATGATTATATCTTCTCGCCACTCATTGCACTCTGTCAGGAGATTTTGAAGCGTTTGACACGCCATCGCCCTTAGCTCATCGTCCATGTGAATTGTAAGTCTAGTGAGCAACTCCACTAGCTCCTGATGAGTCATCGTATCGGGCAACAACCTGGGGATTGCAGCCACGCAGGTTCGGAAAAGGTCAAGCTTCGGCTTCGTGTCCCCTCCAAGAATCTCGTTCGGATCCTTTCCTTTCGTTTGCACCTGAGTGAGCATCAAAGGACGTCCAACTTGCACGTCGAGCATTCTGAGAATGTTGTCGAACGCTTTTCTGCAGTTCAAGTAGTACTGCTCAAGTCCAATTGAACGTGCCACTTCCGCTGTAAGTGGTCGTGTGATGTAGGTCTTCTTATTTCGTTGAATAGTTCCGCTAGCGAGAGGGCCGAGTGAGCGCGGCATACCCGGCGGTCCCTCCTTCTGTTGTAGCCCATCAGCAATAACCATGAGGGCCCGGATTCCGATATTCATTCTTTCGGGATAGAGGGTCATTGAACGAGACGATCTGTTGCATCCGAGAAGGTCGAAAATTATCTCCTACAATGGCGTAACGTAAAAAAGCCAAAAGTCATGAAAACAGAATACAAATAGAATGTTTGGCAGCACTAATTTTGAGGACACAACTTACCTTGAAGGCGAAATCCAGTTTCTGCTGAGCGATGAAGTGGATAATCTTGACAAAAATATTCAGCGGCGCCTCACGGGGAACTACTGAACGGTTCCCTTTCGGGAAAAGACTTCCACAAATCGTCTCCAATTTGCTTCTCGTAGCAGTATTGCCTTCTCCATTATTGCGAATTATGTACACCCTAAGGAAGGAATTTTGAAAGTAATTATCAATGGCTTACCATAAAAGACGGTAAAGTGATTCTAGAGCAACCCGTGACAGTTTTGAATCTCTGTTCTTCAGCTGAGCCAACGTCGCATTCAGAAACTGGGTCCAGTTGGCGAGGAAGAATCTCGACTGACTGATGCAGAGAAGACACGTGAGCAGGGGGTAGGCGGCCATCTTGTGCTGCCGCTTATTTACAAGATCATACGTAGGTCCGTAGAGTTTATCAACAAAGGCGATGAGGGCCGGGATGTTCGCTTCAGTCTTAATAGTGGCAGCTACGGGGAGCAGGATTTCAACAAGTAGTCCAGCAACTGCATGTTTGATATCCTTCTGCTTAGCTTCTACTTCGAGGAAATATGTAGCTAGTTTATCCAGGAATTCGGCACCCCTTTCGATTTCAGGTAAGGTTAGCTAAACGTCGAATTAGTCTGAATACCTTCATGCGATTGTGAACTCACCTTTATTCTGAAGAACTTCATTGCCATCAGAAGATGGATGATCCGATTTGTGTTTGACGATGACTCAGTCTTTAGCTCATTTAAATGGGCAAAGAAGGTGCTGTGGATGAGATTGAAGTGACTTGTGGAGAGGACTCCCAGAACTTCAGCGAACGTATCCGAGACAATCATACTGTTGTTGTAGTTCACCGGGCCTCCAAGAGCGGAAAGATCACGGAATACGATCTGATGGAATGAAAGTTTCACGATCTGGGCCACGTGTTCATCACAAGCGTTGGGATGGAAGTGGATTTGTGGAAGGACGTCGATCAAAACAATGCAAAAGAGGTAGTCCACAGCTAAGAGCCTCTTGGCCAGACGTTCCTTGGAGTCACTACAAAGGTAAAGGATAAGAACAAAGAGAAGGGTGCAAACGAAACGGTTATGGAGGGAGGTATAAAGAAAAGGGCAAAAGGTTCATGCTTGTGGTTCTTTCTGTTGTCAGAATAATGACATCCGTAGAATAAGAATCTCGTAAAAAATCAAACCTTTTTGCAGTGTCAGTGAGCCCAACGTTCTGTTGGTGATCGTACCACTTCAACAGAACGCCCAGAATCGATGGAAGACACGATTGGCAGAATCCATGAAGTGTACGAATGAGGTTGTCCAAATAATTGTCCTCGCCCTTCTTTAGAGTCTTGTTCAAGATCTTCTCCTAAAACATTGCAGGACATGTCTCACAACACTGAAACGACCAACTTACCACAGGATCGTCCTCGAGAAGGATTAATTTCCGGTCGAAGACGGCAAAGATCTCCACAAGAAGCGATTGAGCCGCGAACTTCCCTGGCAAGATGCTGTAGTCAACTGCCGATGGTGGCATCAGCTTCTGGACGCCCCACGGCAGTTCGGTGGATGCCATGACACCCGAGTCGATCTCTTTAGTGGGCTGGAGCTTCTGCTCCCAGAAGCACCGATCGATTCTGAAACGATATAGTAACAGTGACTGCGCAGGAGACGGACATCGAGAGAAGTAGGCGAGCAGCGCCCTCCTCACCATGTGATCCATTCATTTCTGGCATGGCCCGAACATGCGATATTTCCACAGATTCTCAACGTATGATGCAGAAATCTCAACTTATTTTCCGGAACTTTGATGCATTTTTTCAATATGCCGAGAAAGTTTAAGTTCTTCAACAACTCATTGGACTAACTGGATGATAAGCCCGTCACGTTAATCACTTTAAGGGATTCTACGCGCCGACATCCTATATAATAAATTTCTAATATATTTGGATCAGGAGGAAGAAGAAAAAAAGTAACGAGCTAGAGGTCTTAAACGCAATATACGGCACGCAAACAAACAGCCCCCGCCGCAGACCAACCAACTTGGCTCGGCCACTTCCGAAATACGGCCACCAACACCAATCCGTTCAACTATTTCCTCTCAAACTCAACAACTCGACAACAAGTAACAAACATGAATGATAACAATATCCAACGATACTTATTCCTCTTCAATCTCCTTGATCTTCGGCTCTCCTAGACTGCGTATGGACTCCATATTCGGGTCGATATCCAAGTCCGCTTCGTAGCGGATCAGCATGCCGATGAGTGCATGTAGCGTGTGTTCTTGGTCTGTCAGTTTCATCTTTGGTGGTGGAGCATTAGGGTCAGTCGGCTCAGCGGTCGCCTTGTCCAGCTCTCGTAGGATGTAATATGTGCCTTTAGAGCGAAGAAGCTCGCGACTTGTCTTTGTCGCACATAACTAAAAGTTTTTTAATTCGCAGTGAACAGGGTCCTAAATATAATACCTGATAGAGGGTCTCAATAAGCTTCTGGCGGATTGTCGAATCGGCTTCTCGATTGCCGTCGTAATACTGGAGGCGAATAGGAAGCTTCGCCATCTCCTCTTCATCGATGTCATCATTTGAATCGGCGAGGGGAGCGAGCACTGCTGTTAAGAAGTCGTCTTTGTCGTCCAAAATGATTTTGTGATTTTCTAAATTTCAAAATTCATAAGCAACAGAGCATGGATGTGAGCGGTTCAGCAAAATCGAAACAGACGGCACAAACTACGGTACTAGATTACGGTATTTCAGCCACACATAAATTAATCGAGGAGCTACGCCACTTGAGCAGTGCGTCTTATAGTTATTTCTGATTCTGATTCTCGCCTTGCAAAGAAATTTCGTTCCCTCGCGGCAAAAAAAAGTTAAGTATATAAAGGGGTCACTTTATCACGCGTGAAATGTTTCAAAACAACGCTAAAGGCGCGACGTCATGCACATCTCATCTTAAGCATTTCTGGTAGAGAAGCAAAAGCTTACCGTCGTCGAAGGAGATATTTCGAATAATATCGACGGCAATCAGGCGTCGTCTTGGCTTGTCGTGCTGCGAGATAAGCGGGAGAAACTTCGTCAAGTACTTGGAGCAAATTTCCTTCCGAACCTTCTGAATGTGAGAGAAGTTGACCAACACATATCCCAAGTAATCGATCGCTTCGTGTGAATCGCTCTTCAGCAATAGATCTGTAAAATTCATAAATTCGCAAAAGAAATTCGCAAAACGAGAAGCATACCAATGACATTCTCAACGAAACGCGGCCAAATTTCGCTAAGCTTCTCAAAAACCTTGCCGGGGAAATGGTTTGACAAGTTGGCTAGCAGCTTTGCAGCGAGGAGTGTTTCTTTTCCATCGACCTTGTCACATACTTCAGCGCAACGGCGAACCAACTCGCTTTGATTTATGACGAAATTTGCAGCTTCTGCTGATCCGGCGACTACGTTCGTGAGAACAGAGAAGACGCCTGAGCGATTGCCTCCTAAATCGACGAAGAGCTGGCAGAGAGCATGGCCTATCTTGTAGTCCTCGGTCATAAAAAGTTGCACGCCCTCCGATCCACCGGATACTTGCATAAGATAGCCGACGGCCGCCTGGAGAACATCGGGGCGCGTACGAATCGTCAGGAATTGGACCAGTTCTGATGCCGCCGATTCACCCATTTCAGAGACCCTGGAAAAAGTACGGTGTTGGAGTTCTTCCTGTACTAAATCGAGCTCGTCGTAATGATAGAGGACAAAGACATCCGTATGAAAAATATTTCGTCAGCTTAAACAGATATATTTCGGGAGAGAAAACGAGGCAATGCCTTCCCCGTTTTTCAAAAGAATATACATAGAAGCGCATTAAAAAGCTTATAATTTCAATAAGGTGGCAAGAAATAGAGATATCCATGTGCTGATGATTGGTCTCGCCGCGACATTAAACATTTTAGTAAACTTCAGAGATACAAACTGGTAGAAGTCAATGTCACTCGGCCGATTCCCAAAATTTACCGGTTTTAATAGCGTTTACGATTATCGGTCCTTTATTGTTTTCCAGGCTTTGCATCCTCTATCAGCTGAAAAAGAGCAAGATCTTGAAAGACTTCGGACATGGAAGCTTGTAGGCGCGTCAAATTGTGAAGGCAAACCCAGCTTGAGAAGATATATATCCCCGGAGTTGTGCAAACATCCATGCTTCAGCAAAGTGACGCCTGTTAGAAGATGTCTCATTTATATCTAGAAACGACAACGAGAATCAAAACATAAAACAACATTTCAAAAGCGGTTTGAGAAGTGATCCAAGCGGAAAGACGTGTGCAAGGAATGACCAAGGACGGCATGTGTCAATCGGCATAAGATGAGATCAACTGCTCCCTTTCTGCCAGTTCTTCATTTTCAAGGCTTGGACTCGCCGCCATGCTTTTCAGAGATAATGGAGGCTCTGCCAGTGGAAGTGTCAACCCCATTTCCTCCTTCTCCATGAATGTGATCTTCGCACGGTGCCGCTGCGTTTGACAGTATCGCTCGAGCTCCCGAATACCTTCTTGACGATCGCTCAGACTTTGGAGGCACTGCCATTCGAACAGCAGTAGATTGGAATAAAGGGGCGTCTGGAAGTACCGTAGATACTCGGCAGTATCTTCACGTGGGTAGATGAGCTGGAAGTTGCCGCGTCTTGCGTATTCGTCTTCGAAATCAATCAGCATGCGTACGTCCGAATCGGTAAGTTCTTGAAGGATATCATCTCCCACCTCCTGCAAATCATTCGTTTACGGTATGATGGAAGCAAGCGCACGGAAAAGTTTGAGGAGAATCAAATGTTCAGAATGGTGTCTTATAACTTTAGAAGGGTGTCTTGAGCTTTTCCACCAGGCGAAACTTACAGCGTTGCACGTATAATGATCAACGAAGAGGCGTTCCTTTGCCAAATGATCTTCGCACTTCGATAAATGATGCGGAGCTATACTGTAGTCCAGAGTCATGTGAGGTGCCTTCTCGCTAAAACCAGCCACATATATAGTTACACCAAGAAGGACTCATTTACTCTGGAGGCAATCTAATCCCACAAAGATTGAGAACATCTTTTGCCAGAGGTGCTTTCACTCTGACATCTATAGGCGTTGAGGAATGCAGACTTGGCGAAATATTCACCTCAAGAAGCCACGGACGAAGATTAACGTCAAGTATAATATCCAATCCGAAGAGTTCGTGACTGAAATTTCTTAAGTTATTGCAAAAACGCTCAGCAACCGCATACCTCGTGTAAGGGTATTTGTTATGACGATAATGCGTTTGACGAATGGGCTGTTCGCAAGCGATTACTGCTTTTCTTACAATATCCTCAATGTTTTCTCGTACTCTTTCCACGTCCACATTCATTTCGTTCCGCATGTAGGTCCAGAGTTCGCCTAATGTCCATTTGGGAACCGGCTCTTCGCAAGCTCCTTCTTTTTGAGCTAACTTGTTAATGCTAAATAGACTTTTTTTTCATTCATTTTTTCTAATGAAGAAAACTACAATTGTGCAATTGAGGATGTGCAAATCTCTGCTACCAAGATCAAACATTACCTATAGTTTGTTAAGTGCATGAAGTGATTTGAGTGTGAACCCGGAGTACTTTCATATGGTAGCGACGCAAAGCGCACCAAACCTTCTTCGTAGAGATATATCCGTAGAGGGTCAAAACAAGGCACGTAGACGTAAAGGCGGAGATCAAATTTAGAGCCGTTTATGAGCAATGGATTTTCAATATAACTGAAAATTTTACTATAGTTTTCAATTGACTAACTGGAACCTACTGTTGAGCTATCAGAGGATCCTTCAATGGCACTCGCTTGAATTTGGATACTATGCTTATTCCTGTTCCACGCGCAGCAGCTGGCTGAAATTGATGCAGTGTGAAATTCTTCTTAAAGTGTAATCCTTTTACAGTATCCTTAAAGTCACATAACGGATGACTTTCCATGTCCACGCTATATAACAATAATCATGCACCGAGAAAGTATTACTACAGTACCCCTTGAGCCATACATATTCCCGCTACATCTTCCAAAGTTTGTTCTAAACTGTTTTTTCTATTCTTTACAAACGCTAATAAAAAGTCTCATCCTTGCAGATGTCTGGACAATCTATCAGTCTATGTCTGGTGATATTTCGCCAATTGCAAGCTGTCAAGGGCAACCGAAGAAGTCCACATTACAACCACTGTTGCGGCTTTGCCCTCTTCAAAAATGTGCGTTGTAATTCAACGCGTAACCACAGAGACACCCTCGGGATAGAGTGCAAACAACTGTCGTACTGACGCAAGACTCACCGGTTTCAGGATGACATGACGTGTTTCCGGCCCGGATAAGAATGTTTTCAGTTTCTTCTGGTCCCGGGGGAGAATATATGTGAACGGCATGATGAGAAACTGGTCATCTTCCGGAAAACGTTCATGAGCTTCCTGGAGATGGATCCACAGGCGATCCTTACGACCCATATGGAATGCTCCTGGGAAGTGATTAACCTAGACATTAGATAGCTCACTTCTACATCCGTGAAACAGCCCCAAACCTTCTGATGGGGCATAACGGTGTGGTACTGTAAGGTTTTCAAGTGTCGTCCCCAATATCCAATCCACTTTTTGGACTCCTCCACGACAGTGAAGTGACTGGCGGCCAGTGCGTGCCGCATAACGAGCGGAAGAAGAGTGTTCTGACACCAAAGCAGCTTTTGTGTAATATGCTTTTGAGGCTTGGACACTAAAAAAATTGTCAGCTGTGCTGGTATAAGGGAGCCTTGTTACGAACCTTTAGTATTTTTCGTGTAAAAGCAAATAGTCGGCGGGACGTGCGAAAACAAGCTGGACCTCAAGAACGGTTTGTGGTCGGATTGCGCCCGAGGTGATGATGAAGGGCTACTGGAGCCACAGAGACATCTCTTTAGGCAGCTCAGCCTACATATCGATGCGGCGCTTCCACTTTTTTGTACCTCTGAAAGTAGGGACTCTGATGAAGGGATGCTTATGTACTAGACTGTATCTATTGACATGAATAGGTGCACCGATTACCTAGTTAAAAATTCTTTAACTCAACGTAAAATACTTACTGTTCTTTTCAATAGCCAGATCGTCGCTGGAGCCACTGGAAGAATCATACAAATAGCTGCTACTTCCACTGCTCATCTTAGAATGGTAGTAGCCCAGCGCTCCAGGTGGTACATGCAGATTTAATCACTCTGAAAGTAGAAATATGTTACAAACTCGCAACAACAGCCTCTTTCTGCAGGTCATAAAGCTCGACGCGTAGCAAAGAGCAAATAACTGTTAAAAGGGGGCGGATATACGAAAGCGCTCTTTGGAGACGACTGCGACAACGCAACTGAGCCTCCCGAGCAGCGCCGCTATTATAATTTCGTGCTGCTGTTGTTGTAAAACGACTGGCGCCACCCCAAACATTTCATACATCATCAGAGTCGCCGCAGACAGATGAGGCAGAGACACGCTGTGTGGGTAAACCCTTAAGTATTGCGCGCAAGATAAGTGGTAGCCTGAGGAAAGCGAAGGGAAATTTGTCACATCTATATGTGTATGTTGACCTGGGGCGAAGTTCTGCTGAGTACATGTAGAAAGTAGGACACACTACTCAAACAGCACGTAGCATGAAAGGAAAGACATGCACAAGCGGTCTGCTGATCTCTAATCACCAGCTAAAAATAAAGGATAATGTTACAAGCTGTAAAGAAGGTATTAGACCGACGAAAGGAAAGAATACATCTGGATCACAATTGAAATCCGGACTTTGTGCACACGACAGGCAATATATACCACACTAGAAAGCTCGTTTTGAATGGAGTGACGCTACTAAAAGATGGTAAAGCCACATATAGCTGGATTTGCTTAGGAGTGAAGAAGCTCCTTTAGGCGCCTAAAGAAAAAGCCTCCTGTCACATGGCTAATTGTATGTACGAGTTTCACCGATGATCTTACAGCGATCAGTAGTTTTCCTGTCTTCGTTTGGCTGAAAATGAAGGAGGATTCGGTGTCGGAGACTCGTGGACTCGGGTATCCGAGAATCCCATCGACCTCTAGCGGTCCGAGTCCTTCTCCAGAATCTCAGCGAGCTCAGACTCGGTCCGTCTCCATTTGTTGTGGCCTCACGAATTCTTGTGTTGTGGTCTGGAACTTCTCAAACATTCTCGAAACGGCCAATAAACTTGGTATGATGCGCAACGTAAAACAAAAGAATACATGGATCGTTGTTTCTTGATGCTTTTAAACTCGTGATCACAGCTTCATTGTGATATCGCATCGCGTAAGTCATGTTTTGTGTGAACGCGTCGTATCAGCCTTGCTACTATCCGTGTTGCACGCGGTGTCATTATTCCTTTTCTCAGATGACTGTGGAGCAGCCGCAAACTTGTGGCTGCAAGGGGATTCGTTTCTGTTCCTCTTGCATCAATACCGACCGAGTGACGCGTCTACGCGCTGAAGGGGACCCCTACACCGACTACGCCATCTATGTGTACTCCACCTCGATAGGACGTGCAGTTCGCTGCAATCTGAGCAGTTCCGCCTCGCTTGAAGAAATTCAAGAAGCAACGGCGAAGGCGACCGAGGAATCGGAGACCATCAATGTAGATGGACTTCTACTAATCCATGACTTCTTAACTGGTGAGGAAGAACAGGATCTCGTGGAAACCATCGACATGAAGGAGTGGGTGTTGTCCCAGTCGGGTCGGAGAAAACAGGTTTGTTTAATCGTTCTTATCATCCCTGAGGATGTGTTTTTAGGACTACGGGCCTCAGGTGAACTTCAAACATAAGAAGGTGAAGATGGCACGATTCGTCGGAATGCCTGATTACGCAGACCTGATATTATCCAAAATGACAAAGTTAAATGCTGCTAAATTGGGAGCATATCAGCCGTTCGAGCTTTGCAACTTGGAGTACAATGAAGAGCGGATGTCGGCCATAGAAATGCACCAGGACGACATGTGGATTTGGGGCAATCGTCTCATAAGGTGAGTCTCATAACCATTTATATTGGTTTCCGCGTAGTGCTGGTTAAGTACTCTTCTTTAAAAGAATACATATTTCAGCCTGAACCTTATAAACGGGTCGGTGATGACGTTGGTAAACGAATCCACTCGGCAGCTTCTTTTTGTTCATATGCCCCGACGATCCCTACTTTGTATGGCGGACGATGCTCGTTACCAGTGGAAACATGGAGTTTACTCGAAACACATTCGAGGCCGCCGAATTGCTTTAACCATGCGGGAGCCGGCACCAGCATTCCAGGAAGGCGGCGATCTGTACGAAAAATTCGGCAAAGAATTAATTCGCCTCGGAAACATCCGTCTTAGTTGTGTTTAAGTGCGCCAAAGTTGTTGTTATTGTTGTTTTTTAGACAAAGATTTCGAAAAGGTTGACGGTGTTGAAATTGTGCCGAACTTCGTGACTCAAGAGGAGGAACAAGCCCTCATCGATATCGTTGATTGTAAGCTCAATTTTCCGCATTCCACGCATCTACTCCTCTCTTCTTTACAGCCTTTCATAGAACATCGCTGAAGCATCGCGAAGTCGCGCATTTCGGCCATGACTTTGTGTATGGCGCAAATAGTGCAGGAGCGACTGCCGAAACAGTTCCAAAGGAAATTAGCGAAATTATTGAAAGACTTGTGAGCAGTGCGCTTATCAATGATGCGGAGAGGCCAGACCAGGTGACCGTGAACTTCTACGAGGCGAATCAGGAGAAAGCAACCGGAATTCCTCCCCATGTCGACGCACATTCTTCATTCGAGGAGCCTATTATCTCGCTTAGTCTCCAGTCGAAGGTGGTCATGGAGTTCCGTGACTGTGCGAATCCTAATGTTCGCCTGCCAGTTGTTCTGGATCGTCGTAGCCTACTTGTCATGAGGGGAGCAGCGAGGTATCGGTTCACACATGGGTAAGTGGCTGGTCTTCTTATTGCAGCAGTCCTGGATTCCTCTTTAGAATCGCAACTCGACGAACCGATATGGATCCACGTACTGGTGATGTATTCGAAAGGCAGCGGCGCATTTCCATCACCTTCCGAAAGATTCGCAAGGAACCGTGCCAATGTCCGTTTGTGGAATATTGCGATTGGGATAGGAATGGCACAATGGCCATACCAAAGAACGATCCACATGCAAAGAAAATCGAAGATCGCTATGTTGCTGAAATTTACGAAAATATTGCTGCTCATTTCGACAAGACTAGGCATTCGAAGTGGAATGCTGTGGCCAATTTCTTAGATTCCTTACCAAATGACAGTTTGATGTTTGACATTGGATGTGGAAACGGGAAATATCTCTTCCACGACAACCGACTGATCAAGGTATGTTTAGATGTATGTACAGTCCGAAAGCTCAAAAACTCTTCGTAGTCTCCGAACACCATTCCGGAAGAGTCCACAATATATAAGAAAACTTATTCTGACATTGACGATATAGTTAGAGGGAGAAGTTTTTATGTCTATCAACAATGAGGTCTTTTCAGTTCGGCATGGATTACTGTATGGGCCTGTGTGAAATTGTTCAGCAGAAGGGCTTGAACATCGTGCGCGGCGACTCCCTCAATCTTCCCTTCAAAGGCGAATCCGCTGATGCCGTTCTTTGCATAGCCGTCATCCACCACTTTTCCACTGCAGAGCGGCGGCTCCAGGCCATCCGTGAGATGGGTCGGCTGCTTAGAAAAGGTGGAAAGGGCATAGTTACTGTGTGGTCCATGGACCAGAAGAAATCGTTCTTCCAAGGGTACCGCGAGAAGCGAGACATAGAAGGAGAAGAAACGCCCAAGAACGATGGCGCCGAACGGCTAGTTGTGCATTCTGGCAGCGTCTTCAAACAGAGCGATATGCTGGTGCCATGGCAGTCAGGTGATGGCAAGCAACATCTCCGTTACTATCATCTGTTCAAAGAGGGTGAACTGGAGGGACTTGTGGAAGCGGCGGGCGGCCTCCAAGTGATCAGTTCCATCAACGAACAGGGAAATTGGATTGTCTGTTTCCAAAAATGTTGTTAATGTTGTTTGTTTGAGGTTGTTATGAAGGTTCTTTGCTTCTTTGCGTTTTTAAGTCTTCAGCGGTTTCACCTCTTCATTACCGTAACTTATCGAATTCCCATGTTAGGCCTTGCGGAGCTCTCAGCTTGCCTATTATTATTATTCCATTTCTTCGTTTTATTGTGTACATCGCTAGATTTGCAGATGATCTCAAGGGTTTTTGCGCGTAACTTCTCCTCTTCTGTCGCAGTGCGAGATCTTCTTCGAAGCCAGGAGCTCACCTCCTCTGTTCGCCTTAATGTAAGATGTTCCTTTAAAGTATTAAACATATCGCAGTCCTTAGGGATGGGTGCGTAAGGCGCAGAAGATGGGGAAGATCCTCTTCTTACATGTCAATGATGGCTTATCGGGAGACTCTGTGCAGGTGGTGGTTCCGAGACACCTTTGCCGATCCGCCCCTGTCGGGAGTGCGGTCTCCATTGAAGGCGATTGGATACCGAGTAGCGGCTCGCAACAGGCAATGGAGTTTCAGGCGACCAAGTGCGCTGTTATTGGAGGTAACGACTGCAATGTAAGAGAGCTTAGAAGAACAGCGTCGATTGCTAGTTTTCAGTATATTCCAAAGAGCGACGCCGATAAGCTGAGACAGGAACCACATCTTCGAGCAAAGGCAGAATCATTCGCTGCTCTTCTTCGTCTACGATCTCATATGGCGGCTAAATCGCATGAATTTTTCAAGGTATACGTGTTCATTCATACCAAGAAAACCCACCAATGTATATGTCCCATTTCAGAATAATGACTACATTTACATTGACACTCCGATGATTTCGCTGAATGATTGCGAGGGAGCCGGGGAAGCCTTCACACTAAAGGTACATATACTTCTTCATAGCATCAATAGAACATGTATATTTAGGCTCCCAAGGACGAAGACTTTTTTGGTCGCCCCGACGTATATCTTCCAGTGTCCGGTCAACTTCATTTGGAATCTATCGTGGGGTAATCGTTCTGTTCATTACCGTAATATATGAAGCTGACCACTTTAGGGCAATTCCTCGAGTATACACCATTGGTACAGCGTTCCGTGCTGAGAAATGTCTCAGTCGACAACATATGGCGGAATTTAAGATGCTGGAAGCAGAGTGTGGTTTCATGGACTCGTTAGATGATCTTTGTAACCTCGTGGAAGACTATGTTCGCCACGTCGTAAAAGGGTTTACTGAAGAAACCATACGCTCGGATGTTTTGAAGCATGCGGAACTTTATCGAACTGAGGTAATTACAAGACGTTGAATTCGTCTGTATTTCAAAGACACTTTATAGGATTCCAAGAATATCATTGAGATGTGTCAAAGTGCTGTACGATTCCCGAGGTTAACATATGATGAGGCAGTGACGCTTCTATCTGATCATGGCGTTAATGTGGAGGCGGATGGGTTCAAAAAGAGTCATGAGCTGAAGTTGGTCGACATATGCGGTTCACCTCTATTTGTAACACACTTCCCATGTGATCAAAAACCCTTCTACATGAAGCGCAACGGCGAAAAAGTAATAACCGAATGCCTTTCGAATTTCTTCTACGTTATGTTCTATCTAGGCCTTATGCTTCGACCTTCTGGCACCGTTCGTTGGTGAGCTGGCTGGTGGATCTCTACGCGAGGACGACATAACCCAATTGGAAAAGCGCCTTCCAAAGGAAGTCGCAGCAAATCTTGCATGGTATCTGGAACTACGACGATGCGGACAACCGAATAGTGGAGGATTCGGGCTCGGTGTCGAGCGCCTTCTACAGGCTTGTCTTTCGATCGTGAACATCAAAGACACTGTAGCTTTCCCACGATGGTTCAAGCATTGCAAATGTTAGGTTTTAGCATAAAGATTATCGCACATTTTCTCATTGTTTGTTTGGTTTCAACCAGTTTATATTAATTTGTTTGCTGCCTTTTTGTTTCTTGATATCCGTCACTTTCAGTGTAAACTATGGTCAAGTTTAAGACCAGGTAAGTCTGAGCGGCTGTTGAGAGGATGACAGCCTATACTTTAAGGTACCTCCTTCTGGAACTGGTCTTCGAGACAGAGAGGAGCGGGGCGCTCACCGAAACAGATGTGTACAACGCAATCCTGGCTCAAATACAGAATCTTCACGGCGACCTGGGTGTCGGTACTGTGAAATCCGGCATGATCTTGAAGGTAGTCGATGTGGCCACAAACATCGTTGTTGTACGTATTGGGGCAGAAGCTGTTCACTACGTCACCACGGCAATCCCGTTCGTCGTGTGCATTGGTGGCAACGGAGCCGTGCTTATGACCCATTTCATCGGTGCGTAACTCCGCCATCCACAATCACCGTAATTGTAGAGATACTGTTTAGGTTCGTCGATTCGGTCTTGCGAGAAACGATTACTGGAGATCAATCGGGAGGCTCTTCATACTAAGCTAGCATCCTCAAAGACTCTCCGTATGTGGATACATGGACGACATTATTACATTTGGGTTTCAGACGAAAGACGATTCATCCAGGAAGCAATTTGCGCCACAACGGGTAATGCAGCGACTAAGGAGCAGCAGCGAGCGAACATGTGCCTCATGGAATTGTTCGGTCCTAAAGACTTCTGAAGAATTAAATTGTTTTTATGCTTTTGTGATGTTTAACTGCACTTAAGTTACAATAAACCCGACTTGTCCGGAAGACCCCTTCCAGCAAACATGGGTGGATTTTCTTGAGGGCACCGGAGATAGGCCAATAGAGCCTGCTCAAGAACTTGATCTCATTCGGAAATTCGGGCCTGTTCCGTTATCTCGTACAAAAGCAAGAATTAATGGACATATGTGTCACTGACCCGGACGTTCAAGTGACCCCTTTATGGCCTGCATTGTAACTCGTCCTTTGACCCACGACTTTCAGGTGGCCCGAAACGCGAGCGAACCTGCCCTCGGACTTCGAGTCAATCCATGACACCTCTACTAGCGGGTGTCAGAGTTTGCCCGAAAATAGTGCAAGAAGAAACACTGACGAGGAATCACAGTGACAACTTTGAAGAAACTATATCCTGCAACGAAAACTACCGTATTCTCAACCTCACATACGCGACGCCACCGACGCTCTGCTTTTCGTTATTTTCGGACGTAACCGCATCCGCACGGTAGTCCCACCAGTCGTTGTCTGTTCAGCTAGCTCGGATCTTTCCTAACCAGCACGATGAGTTCATACGGACGAGACGATAGATAGTAAGTCTTTGTTTTTGTTGTGCGGTATGTTTATTGCTGTTTTTTCAGTGGAGGCGGTAGTCGAGGAGGTTATGGCAGTGGCGGTTATGGTGGTGGCAGCAGTCGCTACGGTGGAAGCTCCGGTGGCGGATACGGAGGCGGCGGCGGATTCGGCGGAGGACGTGGAGGAGGCAACCGCGACAGCGGGATGGGCAAGAATCTCCAAAGCGTCGACTGGAGCCGCGAGAACTTGACTCCGATCACGAAGAGCTTCTACGTGGAACAGAAGATCGTCACCGACCGCGACCAATTCGAGCTTGACAAGTGGATCACGGACAATCAAGTCACCTTGGAAGGAAGAGACATCCCACGCCCAGTCTTCGAATTCAACGAAGCTGGCTTCCCGGCCCCGATGCTCACCCGCTTGTACGGCGTCTACCAGAAGCCAACCACCATTCAGTCGATCTCTTGGCCGATCGCGATGAGCGGACGTGACATCATTTCGATTGCGAAGACTGGTTCCGGAAAAACACTTGGGGTAAGCAGACATGAGAATCTTCCCAAGCTATATAACTTTTTTAGTTCATGCTCCCTGGTATCATGCACATCCTCCAGCAGAAGAAGCGTGAATACCGCGAGGGACCCAGCGTCCTTGTCATCCTTCCCACCCGTGAATTGGCGCAGCAGGTTGAAGAAGTTGCCCGCGACTACTGCAAAGACATGCACCTGTCTCTGGCTTGCGTCTTCGGAGGAGCTGGTCGTGGCCAACAAGCTCGTGAACTCAGCCGAGGTGTCGATGTCATTATCGCTACACCTGGTCGTCTGCTGGATTTCCTGGACAACAACACAACCAACTTGCGTCGTTGCACGTATCTCGTGCTCGATGAAGCTGACAGAATGCTCGACATGGGCTTCGAGCCCCAGATCCGCAAGATCTTGTCGCAGATTCGTCCTGATCGCCAGACTATGATGTTCTCGGCAACATGGCCCAAGGAAGTTCGTGCGCTGGCCTCCGACTTCCAGAATGATGCCGCATTCCTTAATGTGGGCTCGATGGAGCTTTCGGCGAACAAGAACATCACGCAGAAGGTTGAAATTTTGGATGAGAATGAGAAGCAGCGCCGACTTATGGAATTGCTGGATGAAATCATGAAGCAGGTAGGTGTACATTGTATATGCTTTCGCTCATATCACCGGTTTTAGGATGAAAAGAAAACCATCATCTTCGTGGAAACGAAGCGCAAGGCCGACGAACTCACGAGAGGCATGCGTCGCGATGGATGGCCCGCCCTGTGCATTCATGGAGACAAAAGCCAGAATGAGCGTGATTGGGTTCTCAACGGTAAGCATTTGGTACGCTCTCCCCATTATCATATTTTCTTACTTTCAGAGTTTAAGAAGGGTGCAACTTCGATCCTCCTCGCCACAGATGTTGCTGCGCGCGGACTCGGTAAGTCTTTCTATTTAAATGTTTCTCGAACCTGTTTTGAGTGCCAATTTTGCTTTATGCAAAATAAACTTTTTGGCTCCCAATTCACGCATTGCACGACCGAACCTGGCTTTCCCAACGGTTTCACTTGGGTCAGCCTGAGGAAGTTCGTAGACTCTGTAAAGATATCTTCGAACGTCCATGAGGTTCTTGTATCAGCAAGTGCATTACGACATTATATCTCGCGACGTTTCTACGGGTTTCGTCATGGCGCAAGATGAGTAGTGACTGGACTCGGAAGGAGTTCATGACATCTTGCTGACGTGCTGCCTGGGTATCACCAGTGGGAGCATGCCTGCCGTGTTCGGATTCGGTAACGGAGGCAACTTCTCCGATCACAGCTTCTTGTGTGGCGTCTGATATCGAGAATGTCGGTTGAGCCTTGCTGTTCGGTCAGCTTCGTCGTCAGGTTCTGCTTTCGTTAGATTCGGTCTCACACCAAACGTTCAGATGTAAACGACTTAAAATTCGTTATTAACTACGATTATCCCAACTCGTCAGAAGATTATGTCCATCGCATTGGACGTACCGGCCGCCGAGACAAGAAGGTATGTGGAAGGAGCTGCTTCAGAGTCTTATACGTATGTTTCAGGGTACCGCGTACACGTTCTTCACCCCCTCGAATGCCGCTAAGGCGGCCGATCTGATGAAGGTCCTCCAGGAAGCCAAACAGGAAATTCCTCCTCAGCTTTACGACATGATGAACATGCGCGGGGGAAGATCGTTTGGCAACCGACGGTACGGTCCTCCTGGTGGTGGTGCTCGAGGCATGAAGCGCAGCTACGGTGGATCCGGTGGCTATGGTGATGTGAAGCGAGGCCGGTTTGACAACAACGGCGGATCATCCAACGGCGGAGGCGCGTCTTGGGGTGGCGCGAGAAGTGGTGGCCGCTGGTAGTTTGCGCGTCATCCTTATTTTCAACGTTCTGTACATGTTGCCCACCCTTGTTGTTATGTTATTTTCTTTTTGTTGAAAAAAATAAAAGTATTGTTGGCGGATTTATATGTGTACTGGGTCTAGACAAGGCTCGGCCACGATTAGTTCACGACCACGTTTTTGTTTGCTTAAGACGCGTTCATAGTCGCGCATGGCGCATGACTTACGAAAGTCATGTCAGTCCGCATGAGATCCGAGCCGCATGACATGACTTTTCCGAAGTTAAGTCAGTGCGTTCATAGTACTATGAACGTACTGACTTGCGCTGCATATACTCGGCGCAGAAATGAGCTTCCCTCATGCCCCTCGCCACGGGAGTCATGAGCAGTATACCCCGTCCTCTCTTTGTTCGACTTTCATGTTTTTCGTTGATTTTGCCAATGTGCGGAATCAGTTT